>CAJPDP010784088.1:0-10527 GCA_905336975.1 Bombina variegata variegata
CCTCTGCACCTTTTTAGTTTCTCCTTTTTCTTCCTGTACCTTCGGTCGAATGACTGGGGGGTGGAGTCAAGGGAGGAGCTATATAGACAGCTCTGCTGTGGTGCTCTTTGCCACTTCCTGTTAGCAGGAAGATAATATCCCACAAGTAAAGGATGAATCCGTTGACTCGTCGTATCATAGAAGAAATCAATTTATCAGGTAAGCATAAATTTACTTTTCTTTGATGTAATTGGCAAGAGTCCATGAGCTAGTGACGTATGGGATATACAATCCTACCAGGAGGGGCAAAGTTTCCCAAACCTCAAAATGCCTATAAATTCCCCCCTCACCACACCCACAATTCAGTTTAACGAATAGCCAAGTAGTGGGGTGCTAAAAAAAGGAGTAGGGGCGGAGCTAGCCATGGAAGAGTTAGGACGTGTTTACTAGTAGCTCTGCTCTGGAACACTCAATTTTGTTAAAAAATTGTCAGCTAAATCTGAAAATGTTTACTTATCACTGCCCTCACTCATAGCATTGAACACTTGAGACCCCTTATCGTGTGTATTTGGGCTTCTTTGCGAGGAATTCAGGTGCCACCTTCCCTGCCTGGACAGTGCTGAGTGTGGTAGAGGAGGTTTCTGCTCTCCGGAGGGTCGGGGCCCCGCTCCGGAGACTCAACAACCTTACTTGCTGCTTTACTTGATAGAGAGCACTATCCTTGTGATAACTGTTGGCGACTGGCTGACTACACACCGGATCACCATACCAACCCTCATATACTACCGCTGGCGACTTTACCCCACAACTGCCTGTAAAATACATCCTGCTCCGGAGGGTCGGGGATCCGCTCCGGAGCACTTACCCTCAAACTTGATATCAGTCGGATAGCTGGTGCATGTGGACACACCACACGGCGGAACAATTACTGTCTCCCCATGTGTGAGGGAGAGACGACGGCACCGAACCTGGAGGCTCTTGCAGATCCCTGAAGGTACACAGAGTCCCGCTGGCACTGATTGAGGACACCAGGAGGTGTTTGGGGCACCGAGAGACCTGCCTTGTTACGCGAATAGCTAGGTATTAACTCACCCCTCAGGTATTTTCAAAAGGGCGTGAACGGATGCCATCTTAGTCTCACGGGCCTCCTTACCACACCGGCTTCTTTGATACTGGGGCCCACGTGGGGAGGTGACACCAAGTGGGGGAATCCTTTTCATCCACCCTCAGCCCTTCACGGTCCCTTTGGTGGCTTGTGGCTACAGTCCGGGGGGTTTGCCTGTATCTGAGAGTGGCCTGCACCCGACTTGCTTCAGTTGACCTACTCTCTCATCCGACTCCTGGGACTTGACTGAGGGTCCCTTCTGAGAGAATTGTTCAGACGGAAGAGTGACCTCTTAACTACCCCACTAGATTTGGTGAGACCTAATTTTTACTACATATTTTCTGGTGACATAATTAGAGGCCTACATGATTTATTACCTGGTACACGGTTTGGGACTGAGACCTTTTGGGGGCAAAAAGTTTGGCTATAACCCCTCCTCCTAACCTGAGCAACTCTAGGTGAAACTTCATGCCTCTTGTGCCTCTCTTATCCAAACTTAGTTTAAGCTCCTCAATTTACAGAATTGTTGCAATCCCTGCTACTTATGGCACCCCACACTGGAGTTATAAGTGTCCCAACATCAGTGAGTCCCTTGCTGAGCTGTGCTTTCTAACTGGTTCCACGAACTATTAAGACTCTTTCTGGGTACTTACTAGCTGTCAATTTCTCCTATATTCTGGGACTGTGATAATTGAGAGTTGAAGGAGGAAGAGCACTTTGCTATTTTAAGTTGTGCCCAGCACAGGCCATAAACCTGAGGGTCTGCTTATGTTATTTGTTTTCACTACATCCACTGCTGTACATCACAGGATTCTTCTCATAACATCAATAGGAGCATTTTCCTTCATTTCGTGCTCCTTCTGAAGGACTTGTGCTATTTTAAATTTATTAGGGACAACTGTATGATAGCTGCTGCGTCAGCCTATGTACCTCTGTGGGCCTTCCCCAGAGTGGAGTGTTATTTTTTCTTACCTTGTCACACTAATAGCACCTAGACTGAATGATTTGTCTACTTTATATGGTCCTGACACAAGTTAACTGTCACATGCTCCTATAGGCAGGGATACTAATATTACCTTCACATCAAACCCCCAGACTTTGTTTTTGTCATATAACCCCCCTCACACTACACATAGTGATTGCTAGGCTTTCGGGGGCCCCTGTCACTTCTCTACACTGCTCCCAAGGTGTATACCCCTCTAGAGAGCCCCTCACATGATCAGGCTAACCCAGGTACCACTGCAAGCAGCACTCTAGACTGACCCATACCCCGCCTCAAATTAGATTTAGTCTTCATACAGGTTAGCATCACTCTTCCTGCCCCATTCTTTCCTTTTCCTGTCGCCCTTATTTAAATAACCCTACTCACACGAATCAGTTCTAGCACACACCCTTCACTTCACACCTACACAATCTAAGTAACTCATGCTCCATCTCAACCAACACTTCAGATCACATCGTTGACCTGCCCCTCACTTATCATAAAGGAGTGGTCTTCACGCAGCTAAGTGACATCTTACTTCTCTCACTGCACACTCCCACTGGGGCTCATCCCTTTGAGGGGTACCAAAACTCTAACTTACCGCCTCCCACTGCAGTCATAGAGCAGTCATAGAGCAGTCATATAGCGCTTTGCATCTCCAGGGTTATAATACCTAACTACATTTCCTGGTTTGACTTTCCCTAACAAGGTACTTGAGATTGTTCATTTTTTAATAGTAAGTGTATACCCCTTGGGTCTGCTCCTTTCTGACTCAGCTTGTCTTGGTTATATTATGTATTGTACATTACCTTTACACAATCTGTTTGTGAACCTATAAATATAACATTTGTGTGATTGCCCCTCACCTTCCCACTCCTGCCCAGCTTGTCTGGGTGGGTCACTTCCAACTCCCTTCTCCCTTCCTTCGGGTTGTATCCACAGGCTCCCTAAGGTGAGGGGTTAGTTGTGGTGTACCAGCATGTTTGTACGTGCTCTGTCTCAATTCTATTATGTAGCCCTCGCTATAATGTGCTGCTCAGCCCCACTCTAGCCATGTAATAGGTGAAATTAAAACTGTATATATATATATATATATATATATATATATATATATATATATGCGCTATTAACATCCCTTTCTCTTTCAAACAGGAGTACATACTATTTGAGCTTTATTGTGGTCTGTTGTTCCTCTAATTTACGATTTGTCTAATAATCTATAAAATGCCTCATTATGTGAGGAAGCATCTAAAGTCGAATCCTAACCCCAAGAAAACAGTATTTGATCATTTTGCGCACTCTACCAAGGAGACCCTACCTCACCCGAGTGCTGAAATGAGCGAACCAGATTCTCAAGATGAGGAGTCTCACTCCAACTCGCAATCTATAGCTGCCTCGCAGCACTTCATTACTGAGTCATCTCTCAAGAAACTTTTGGCTTCCCAGACTAGGTCTATTACCCAAGAAATCCAGCGAAGCTCAGCAGAGCTCAAAAAGGAGATCTCGGAAGTTGGAGACAGAGTTGATGTGTTAGAGCGTAAGCAAGATGATCTGTCCGTGGACCAACCTAATCTCTTGGCTTACTCTGAAAACCTTACTGAACAGATTTCACAATTGGAATCTAAACTAGCCGATTTGGAAGACAGATTGAGGCGCAATAATATAAGATTCCGAGGCGTCCCAGAATCTGTTTCCCCACCAGACATACAAGGATACCTTCAGGCTCTCTTTCAGTAACTGATAGGCTCGCCAGATGGTCTAACCAGCACTATGGAAAGAGCCCACAGAGCCCTATGCCCTAAGACGGTGAGCTCAGACAAACTGAGGGACATTATAGTATGTTTCCATAGTTTCCTATATAAAGATCGTCTGTTGCAAGCTGCATTTAAAAAGCCAAATCTCAGTGGCAGATTTGAAGGAGTCCAGCTTCTGCCAGACCTGTCTGCTCACACTCTCCAGCAGCGTCGTCACTTTCAGCCTGTCACTTCTGCTCTGCACAAAGCTAGTATCAGGTATAGATGGGGGTTCCCCACCAGGCTTCTAATAACCAAAGATAACCAGACCGTAGTGGTTACTACACCCGCCCAGGGTCTGACACTCCTCACCTCTTGGGGTCTGGTGCTGGAGCCCCTGGATGCACGGACTCAACTTCAACCTAGCCTGAGAGCCTCAGCACCTGAATGGTCAGCCAGAGACAAGAGAGCAAAGTGCCCCAAGACACAACCACGACAGGAGCCTCATGAACACTCTGAGACCACCTCTTGAGCTCTGAAATGGGCCTTCTGGCTCTGCATACCTAAATATTTGTCATATTGAATTTGCTGAGTTGAAATTTTTTTTTTTCCAATTTACGCTTTGTATTAGCTATAGCTACTAAGATGAGTAGACCATATTTCAAATTTATGCTTTTTCCATAAGCTACATGTTGTATTTTCTTGTTACGTTAGTAATGTTACCTGATGTTATTCTGACAGTTAAGTTTTTGCACCTAAAGTTAAGTTGTTATTGGTTCTAGAGCGCGGCTGGCATTGTAATCCTATCTCACTAGCTCCTGAGCCTTATGCTTTTCCCCCCACATTGAGGCCCACGTTAGGGCTCTTTTGAGGTGGACTATTTCCACCACACTAGAGACACTTTTTTGCTATTTTTCCCTCCCCTACCCCTACCTTACTTCCCTTTTTGTACCCCAGACTGAGATACTTTGACGTTGTACATCTGACATCTAGACAATCCAACCTATGGCCAGCTCCTCTTTAAGATTTCTCACACACACAATATCAGAGGTCTGAATTCCCCATTCAAACGAAGCCTTTTACTACGCTCATTGAACCACCACAACCCAGATGTTGCGTTTCTCCAGGAGACGCACTGGCTGACGGATGAGCTGCTCAGGCTCTTCTCCAGGACATATACACACATCAAATATGCCCCCTTCACTAAAAAGGCCAGAGGTACTGCTATTCTCCTACACAGGCGGCTTGCCTTTGAGCCCTAGTTTCCGTATACCTGCCCAACACGCACCAACCTAAGTATTTGAAGCACATTCTCCATGTGATAGACCAAGTTAGACAAGGTAGAGTTATTATCTTGGGAGACTTTAATATGGTCTGGGACCCAAAAGAAGACAAAAAAACCTCTGACCCGCACAAGACACACTTAGCTGTGGAGTGACTAGCCACCAAATTTCATAATCTTATGTCCAGCTCGAGTTTTTATGACATTTGGAGGGCTACACATTCTAGAGATTGGGACTACACACACTACTCACAGCTGCACCGACAATACTCTAGACTGGACTATATCTTTTTCATGGCAGACTCGCTTGACCTCATTACCGATGCTTCTATATCTCTTTGCCCCTGGTCTGACCATGACTGTGTCACCACTGATCTTATTTCTACTAAGTCCACACGTATCAGAGCCTCTTGGCGTATGCCCCATAGCCTTTTACATGACATCCCTTTCAGGGAAAGTTTGCGCACAGAAATTAAGCATTTCATTCACGCTAACGATAATGCCCAAGTTGGGGATGATACCCTATGGGGTGCTGCAAAAGCGACCATTAGAGGGGTCATGATATCTAGGCAGGCTAACCTCAGACGGTAAGCGGGACTAACATTATCACAAGCTTACATTAAGCTGAGGACTCTAGAATCCCAAAACAGAGTTAAACCCCTACCCTCCCTAGCAGCGCAGATATCTGACACTAAGAATCACATCTCACAAATTGAACTTAGGAGATCCCAAGAAAACCTAACCAAACTAAAACAATTGTTTTATTATAAGAGCAATAAGGCAGACACCCTTCTGGCAAATAAACTCAGAAAAAGAACCTGTGCCTCCCGAATACATAGCATTTCCACAGCGGATTCCCTTCTCAAAATCCCATCGCAGATCGGGGAGGCGTTTGCTGAATACTATTCCAATCTTTATAATATAGATAAATCCGAAAGTCCCCACTTGGCCCCTCTCGATAAAGTGCGTGAATACTTGAAGTCCTTGAACCTCCCGTCCCTCTCGTCTGACCAAAGAGACTCCCTGATTTCCCCGTTCTCTATTAGGGAAGTGCAACAAGTAATTAAGAACTCAAAGCCCTTCAAATCTCCAGGCCCTGATGGTTTTGCCGTACACTTTTACAAAATTTACACCCAAGAACTTTCCCCTTTACTTCTCAGACTTTATAACCTAGCCTGGAAAGAAGGTGTGTTTAAGAAAGAATTTTTAGAAGCCACCATCATAACAATCCTAAAACCCAATAAGGACCCTGCCCTCTGCGCCAGTTACAGGCCAATTTCATTAATCAACGCTGATATAAAATTTTACTCCAAACTTCTGGCTAATCGCATTGCTAACTTACTTCCACACTTGATCAACCCAGATCAGGTGGGGTTTATCCCGAAAAGAGAGGGACCTGATAACACCAGGAGGCTGTTAAATATCCTAGGCCTCTCTGCCAGTCTTCACAAGCCATTGGCGATTATCTCACTAGACGCCGAAAAGGCCTTTGATCGAGTGAGATGGCGGTTCATATGGGAAGTCCTCGAAACCTTTCAATTCCCTAGTGATATTATAGGGGCTATTAAGGCCCTATATTCTTCCCCTTCTGCCTCAGTGAGGGGACTCGGCTTCCAAACACCCCCTTCATTATATCTAATGGAACCAGACAGGGCTGCCCCTTATCGCCCCTGCTTTTTGCGCTTGCTATTGAGCCTTTAGCCGAGCAGATTAGAGCTGACCCCGGTATGGGTGGTGTTACCCTCTGTGGCACCAGGCATAAAATTGCTCTGTTCGCTGATGATATCACCTTTTTCTCATCTGACCTCATTCTTACTCTCCCCAGACTCAAAACCGAGATATAAACCACAAAATTTTCTTTCATGATTCATATAAATTTAAACAACTTTTCAATTTATTTCTATTATGGAATTTTGATTCTTTCTTTTGGTGTCCATTATTATTTAAAAGGACGTGCCGAGGCTAACTTGTCTACATCTGAACAACTGTTCCGAAGTAAATAAATTGAAATCTCGCGATCATGCAAGTAATCATGAGATTTCAAAGAGATGGGATCGCATCAGGGGGTGTCCCTATGATGCTAGGCATGCCCTCCAGACCGCGATCCCATCAGGGAAGTGCCAGTGGCTTCAGGAAAGCCAAGTGGTTAGGGCATTGTATTTCGTCCTTCGGCGCTAAAACCCAGCAAAATTCAGACGAAATACAACGTCCTAACGACGTTAAAGGGTTAAACAACTTTCTAATTTACATCTATTAGTGGTTTTCTTTGTTCTTTTGACATCTATTGTTGAAAAGCAGGGATGTATGCTTTAGGAGCCACCCCATTTCTAGAGCACTATATGGCAGCAGTTTTGCAAAAATGTTAACCATTTGCAGGAGCACTAGAGGGCAGCACTGTTCCCTGACATGTAGTGCTCCAGATGCCTACCTAAGTATCTCTTCAGCACAGAATATCATGGGAACAAAGCAAATTTGATATTTGCAAATTGGAAAGTTTTTTTTAAATGTTATGCTCTGTCTGAATCACTAAATATTTTTGGGGTTTTTATATCCCTTTAATTATAATTATAACTATAATCAAAAAACATAATATTGTGCAGTGTTTACAAATGAACTAAAATGGAAACTTGGGTATTCTACTCAGAAATGTAGCTTATATCATTCTGAAATTATTTTTGTAAATTTAAACTTCTATTGTTGATGATTTCTAGGAAGGTTTGTTTGTCTATCCCCTATAATCAGTGCCAAATGGGTGCTCGGGAATAAGGTTCTATTATAATGGTGTTTTCAAGTCACTACGGTCCAATGAGTTTCCAGCTAAATCATATAGTATTGTGTGGAGAAAAACACTTTTTTTTTTATCACACTGCGCATACTTCTTTCTGAATTGATCTTTTGATGCCAGAAAATGAAATGACTAATAACAAAGAAAATAGAGAGAGAAAAATATATGGTTGCAAAAATTTAGGGCAATAGAAAGCTGTAAAAAGAGCAAAAAATCAAATTATTTACCCAATTTTTTTTTTCTTTTTAATTATAGGGACAGTTTACTATAATTTTTTTCTCTCCTTTAATTTGTTCCCTATGATCCATTTTACTTGCTGGCATGTATTCAATTCTTTACAGAGCTCCTTTATCTTTATTTCAATATTTTAAATAGCTGATTTTGCCTGTAGTATCCCTAAATATAATGAAAGTTTAAAAATACTTAAAGTGATGGTAAACTCTCCCGTTTATAAAATCAGATCTGAAATGTTAGTGATATTTTAGATGGAGTTTAATTCCTCAGTTGTAATGAAGATGCGCTGTAACTTTCTAATATAGAAATTACATTCAAATTCCCAGAGTTTCGTCGCCCACTTCAAAAGTAATTTTTTCTGTGTGCTAACAGTTGGAATTGTTCTCCAATCAGCACGTTCCCCATATGGCACTTTTGTTGTAGCTAGAGTGCTGATTTGACAACAATTCAAACCTTTAGCTCACAGATAATTGATTTTTTGAAGTGGGCGGCAGTGTGCAAGAAATTTGAATCTTCATTACCTCTGATGAATTAAACTCCATCTCAGTTTAAAATCACTTTAAGTATAGGCTATAGAAAAGATGTGTAAACATGGTCAGCAGAAGAAATTACACCCCAGTGGGAGTTAGGAGAGATAAGTAATAGAATGTTAATTTTCAATTGTCCTCTCTATGGGGCCGATTGTCTAAAATTTGCAGGTCTAGATATGGTTTTCCACAACAACACTTGAAGGAGCAGATCTCATGTAATTCTTTAAAAAAAGGGGCTGTCCCTGCGAGTGGTAAGATGTTTTCCATTCAAATAAGGGCTCTGTAAAATTTGCAATGGATGGCAAAGTACAGAGGGGAAACCAGCATTTTAAAATTTGAATATTACGCTTACTGCAAATCAAATTACGCTTTTTTCAGTGCACTATACCTTAGCTGTAATTCTAGTTTGCATAGTTTTTCTTTCAGAATAATTAGTGCTTTGAGTATTTTGGTTAAAACTCGTCACTTTTTAACTGGCAAGAAAAAAAAGGTGAGATCTTTAGTGCGAAAATATTTATATTTATAGAATTAAGCTAAGATTTGAGAGAAATTTTCATATATGACCATGGAACGCCCATATTTAGCATATTTTATGAAAAAAAAAACTATTACACTTTGCATTTTGTACTTTTAAGTACAATTTTTTTTTTGGCATATCCAGCGTACTTAAATTGCGATTTACACTGTACATAGTTAAATGAATGAGTGTCCTGTTTTTCAAAATACTATTAAAAACAGGGGCACTTTCATTCATTAAACTTTACATTGCAGCGTTTTTATTTAAATACTTTCCTTTTCTTTAGCAAAACCAGACGGGCGATACTCCGCCCGCTTCTCATGCTGTACTTAGCAGCTCAATGACGAAACCGGCTTCCTCCAATCACGCGTGGCCTCACGAGCTGGACGCTCTGGGGTGAATACAATGATTGGAGGAAGCCGGTTTTGTAATTGCTAAGTTAAATACAGAGGAGCCGCGTGCAAAGGATCGCCGGTCTGGGTTTCATAAAGAAAAAGGTAAGTATTTTAAAAAAAACCTGCAATGTAAAGTTTAATGAATGCAAGTGCCCCTGTTTTTAATAGTATTTTTTAAAAACAGACGTGAATGTAAATTTTGATGAACCAGTGCCGTTTTTAATAATACTATTAAAAACAGGGGCACTTTCATTCATCAAACTTTACAATTCACTGGTTTTGTTAAAATACTTACCCTTTCTTTGTGAAATCTGCTCCAGCACTTCCCCCGCAAGCCTCTTCCTACGTCAGAAATTACGATTCCGGCCTTCCTCCAATCACGGCGTTGCTTTAGGCAATGATTCCCCCGGGGGGGAAGCCGTGATTGGTGGATGCCGGAATCGTCATTGCTGACGTATGAAGAGGCTTGCGGCAGGCTGGAGAAGCACTGGAGAGGCTTTTAAGAATAAAAGGTAAGTATTTTAACAAAACCAGTGAAATGTAAAGTTTGATAAATGAAAGTGCCTCTGTTTTTAATAGGATTTTTAAAAAATGGGTACTCATTCCGCAAACTTTACATTCACTTTAACAATACAATTTTTCCCTGTGTATTTTTGTGTGAATGGTTAAATTAGTCATTTTGTATGATTTTTTAAACTATTATTTTCATTGTGCTTTTTTGTAATGTATGCATCTCTTTCCAGGGACGTGAACTCTTAGGAGGCAGGGCCTACCCTGCAATATGTGGCCAAAGCTTAATTAAATTTTAATTAAAACAAAAAAAAAAAGTAAAAAAAAAAATATTTCCCCCCCATGTAATGCTATGGAGAGGCAGGTACAGGAACGCTTCTCTCCATTGCAGTACATGGGTCAAAGGAAAAGCTGTGCTGCAGCGCCACCTGTGTTCTGTCAATATATTAGCAGCAAAAATTGGGACCAATAGGAG
>CAJPDP010784171.1:0-10553 GCA_905336975.1 Bombina variegata variegata
TCCATCTGTTTGATGTAGTGTACAATAGGGAGGACCTGTGATGCAAGAGGAGGGTCCTCTTTTTTCCATGATCGGGCGATGGCCAATTTTGTAGCCATAAGAAGATAAATTACAAGGGCTTCCTTCCCTTTCGTTAAATCTGGGAAGTGTAAATGAAGCAAAGCCATTTCTGGTTTAAACGGTAGGTCAATATGTAGCGTATTGAAAGTATGGAAGAGCCATCTCCAAAGGGGACGTATCTTAGGGCAGGACCACCAAATATGTAGTGGTGTCCCTATCTGCCCACAACCTCGCCAGCATCTAGGGGAGTGGGTACCATGAATTCTGTTTAAAGTAAGGGGTACTAAGTGCCATCGTACGAGGATCTTATACTGCAGTTCCCAGAGAGTAGCACAGTGAAGGAGTTTTTTAGTTATGAGTATTCGCGTATGCCACGTGTTGGTGTCAGCTGTGAAACCTATTTCTTTCTCCAAAGCCCTATGTTGAGAGATTTTATGGAGAGTGGTGGGTTCAAGGATGAGGTTATAATGGAAAGATAAAGTGTGTTTAAGGCTATGTCCCTGAAGCCATTTTGCCTCCCAAATGGAGAGAGTTCTCAAGTTTTGTCTAGGGTAACCCCAGGATTTTAGCCAAGAGCTCAGCCGAAAAGCTTCAAAATGTAATGAAGTAGGTATATTGTATTTCAAGCAGAATTGTGAGTGTGTGAGCCAATGTCCTTGATCGTAGAAGTCTACGACTCGGGTAGGTTGTAGGTTTTGCCAGATTTTGACATGAGAGTCCAGTAGGCAAAAGAGGGTTCCAGTAATAGTGAGGGCTGAGGAGGGGTGGGGTGCCAGATCTGGGTTATGTCTGATGTGGTCCCAAAATTGTAGGGCATCTAGTATGATTGAAGGTAGGTTAACTAATCTTTCCCTGTAATGGGTGGGGATCCATGGTAGGTCAAGCAGTGAAAGTCCTGGCGGTAGGACAGTCGACTCAGTATCAACCCAACGAGAGTGATCAGCTATGTGTGACCAGCTGAGTATGTGAGACAATCTGGCTGCAGTGTAATATAGAATAATATTAGGTAGGGCTAAGCCCCCATGCAAAATCGGTCTTTGAAGTGTAGTTCTAGACATCCAAGGCCTGTGGTCTTTCCAAATGTAGTTTGTTATGAGGCTCTGTAGTCTGTTTAGTAGTTGTCTGGGAATGTTATATGGTATGCACCTAAATAGGTAAGTGAGTTTGGGGATGAAAGACATTTTTATAGCAGCTATTCTTACCGTCCAGGAGATTTCTTTAAATTCCCAAGTAAGAAGATGATTCCGAAGTTCTGGAATTCTATCTAAATAGTTTTTAGTTATTGTAAGCTCCAGATCAGGACTTAAGTATGTACCTAGTACTTTAATTGTGTGGGGGTTCCATTGGAAACAGTATATTCTTTGTAGAAGAAAAAGTTCTTTAGGGGGGATATTTAAGTATAGAGCTTCCGTTTTATTAATGTTCAATTTGTAATAAGATAAGTGGCCAAATTCATTGATAAGCTTGAAAACAGCTGGGAGAGAGGTGGTTGGTAAAGTGAGAAATAGAGTTATGTCATCTGCATATAAAGATATGCAGAGAGACGTTGTTGCTAATTGCGCACCTGAAATGTGAGGATGAAGCCTAATCGCTTGTGCTAAGGGCTCGATTGTTATTGTGAAAAGAAGGGGCGACAGTGGGCACCCTTGCTTGGTGCCATTGGTAATTTGAAAAGTATCAGACCTGAAACGCACACCCCTTACCCTAGCAGTGGGCTTTGTGTATATAGCTTGAACCGCAAGTATAAAGGTGTCCGGGAGGTTAAAGGCTTCCATCGTGAGCCAGAGATAATCCCACCCTACCCTGTCAAAGGCCTTTTCGGCATCTAAAGACAGGGCAAGAAATGGTACCTCCTTTTATCCATGATCGAGAGAATATTAAGGATTCTCCTGGTTGCATCCGACCCTTCTCTCGGTGGAACAAACCCTACTTGATCCGGGTGGATCAGTGGATCAATAACTTTCGAAAGTCGATCTGCTAGTATTTTAGTATACAATTTGGTATCTAAGTTGAGCAGGGATATGGGACGGTAGCTACTACATTGATCAGGAGGTTTCCCTGGTTTTGCTTCTAGGTATTCACTGTTCATAGAACCTTTACGCATAATCTCAATGAATAGTCTACATAGTATCGGGGCAATTACTGATTGGAAAGATTTATAAAAGCGTGCTGTGTATCCATCAGGGCCCAGTGATTTCCCTATTTTCAGGTTCTGGATTACTTTTATTACTTCCTCTTGCGTGATAGAGTTGCTGAGCATGGTAGAACTCTATAAGGAGGGGGGAGATGTAGAGAGCTTAAAAATGTTTTTATGTTATCTATATCAGGTGGTGGGCTGTCTGGGTTCTCTTTAAGATTATATAAGGAATAATAATATGCCTGAAAAGTTGCACCTATGTCCTTAGGGGAATAGACTAGTTTGTTCGCTGCGTTCTTGATTGAGAGTATTTTTGCCTGGGCTGTGCGGTGTCTGAGTTTGGATGCTAATAACATGGAAGCTTTGTTGCTATGGTGGTAGAGGATCCTCTTAAATCTCTCTAATATATCATATGTCTTTTGGAATTCTAATTCCTGAATTTGTTTGGCAACCTCAGCAATTTCTTGGGCCACCAAACTGGAGTATGAGATATTTAGCGTTTGTCGGAGTATAGTCAGGGTTGCTAGAGGAGCTTTCTACTTATTGCGCCTGTCCGTATTGACTGCAATGAAAGAGTGGGCCATAAAGTTTCTATTGGAATCTGGGGGTCTTCATTAATGATCAGGAATTCCGTTATCTTCTCTTGTGTCTCAATTTTAAGGAGGGGGTCTGTGATCAGGTAGTCTTTAAGCTTCCACATGGGAGGGGGGTAGCATGTAATATGTGGGCTCGTAAATAAAGTGACAGCGTCATGATCCGACCACGCAACTGGTAGTATTTTTGTGTAAGATATCTTGTCTAGCAACCTGGTGCTAATGAAGAAGTAGTCTATACGAGTGAATGATCTGTGTGGGGGAGAATAGAAAGTATATTCCCTATCTTGTGAGTGTAGTGCTCTCCAGGGATCGTATAGAATAGATCATATTGACTAATGAGTTGTTGGAAGGCCCTGGAGAGAGGATGAGTGGCTCTTTCCAAAGTAGATATCTTAGGTCCCATCCTATCAAGGACTGGGTCCCAGATTAGATTGAAGTCCCCTCCTAAAATTAATTCCCCCTGTTTCACAGCTGACACCAATTTAAGTAACTATGTCATGAATTTGATTTGTTTGGAATTAGGTGCATACATATTCACTAAGGTAACAAGATGACCATTGAGTTTACAAACATGGATGATGTAGCAGGCTTGTTTGTCTAGTTCCAAGTAGATGGATTCATATTGGATATTTTTACTGAGATATATTGCTACTCCTCTAGATTTGGACTGGAATGAGGCCTCTACTACTATCGGGTATCCCCTAGACGCAAGCGTGGTGTTTTTATCTAGCGTCCAATGGGTCTCCTGTATATATGCTACATCAGTCTTTGATTTTCTCAGAAAGTTCATCAATAATCTACGTTTTGTGGGGTTAACACCCTGGGCGTTAATGGTCAGGAAACGAAGACCCTCCATTTTCATCTGGGGTAAGAGAGAAAATGGAAAAGAAGAAAAAGGAAAAAAAAAAAGGGGGGGGGGGAGGGGAGGGAATGGAAAAAGGAGAAAGTGATTGATGAGGAATATAGGAATGGGGAAAAGCTTGGATGTTATGCAGGAACCAAAGACGCTGGTTTTTCCCAGTTATATTTTAAGTGGGGTTAAAGTATGAGCTTAAATGAATGTATGACTCAGCTATACCTATGTTAAGGGTGGATAATATAGGGTACTGCAGCAGACAAGAGCCGCTCAATAATGAGGGAGAGGGGAAAATTATTATGTAAAAGATAATTGAGATGTTAATAGTGAATTAAGGGGAGGAGGAGAGTGAGAAAATAATACTTCTGCTAATCATAAACTGTAATAAAAGTAGATTAATTCAGAAGTAACGCTAGTAATAATGAGTAGAGTGGAGAATAGATTGAAAATGTTCTTGAATCAACGTAATCTATAAACTGGTTAGGTATGTAGCAGTGAGGGGTACATAAAGGGAGCCCGATGGCACAGGGGTCCCCCTGACGTATGATATAGAAGCAAAGTGATAAGAAAGGTGGTGTAAGAAAGCTTGGAGCTCCGTAAGAGCGATAGCTAATAAACATATTATAAAGAACTAGACAGGTGTGATATATAGGTTAGTCACAGGATGACATTAGTGGTTTTAGCTGTGTGTCAGAATATTTTGGTATACTTACTTTACCTAGAGTGGTTAAGAGGCTAGCCGAAGTACTATTGTTATAGGAGAAATAAAGATAAGTCATTGAAGTATGACACTTAATATTAGGTCCGATATAGGTGAGAGTAAAGTTAGTTTAATTCCCATAGTTACTCCTATATGTAGTCCCCCAGTGACTCACCTGGAGTAGTAATAGTCTCAGAACATTAACAAGAACAATAAAATTGGGGTATAATACAACTAGTAAACAATATGAAACATCACAGAGATAATCATAAATCTTCATAATTGTCATATACTTATTACCGTTAAATGAAAAAGAGTTAGTATTTAACTAAATACATGTCTTTTTAATAAAAAGTGAGCATACATTGCATTGCAACTCAATTTTCCGCAATCTCATCCATAAACTATTACCTTTGGATAGGGAACATCTATAAATTTTGAGTGTAAATGTGACCTGGAGTATCTAATCTATCACATGTATACAAGGAGTTGTAGATAATCGGTAGGGGTCTGAGGAGGTAATCAATTAATTGATCCATGATGAGTACTCCAGTTGCAAAACGGGAAAGACTAGAGGTGGTGATCTTGGTACTATATGTTATTTCTCATTTAGTGAGTGCAGGTAATAATAATCGAGGAGTATAGTCATGGTTATATGGAATTGTTTGAAAGTAAACTTATACTCCTTAAGATAAGTAATATGGATTCCTGTGAAAAGAAATTCTTAAATCCTATAAAGCACATTAGTTACAGATGAGCATAAACATAAATATAACTATAAACATGAACAAAAACAGAATAGTAACAAGCGGAGAGGGGCATGCCTCTGTAAATCAGACCTGTCAGTTGCCAGGAGGTGATGAGCTGTGTTTAGGATGATGGGTAAGATAAGTACCCATATGTAAGCTCAATCTGTTAGTCGGCAGTATGTTCAGTTCGTTGCTTAGAGTTGTAAATAAGTTCCCCTGGGGGGAAGGAGAGAGGATAGAGAATTAAAAGGGTAAGATAAGTACCCGTATGTGATCTCATATCAACTTCCCAGTTAGGGTTAATCAAATGACCTCTAGGTAAGGGAGAAGAAATGTGAAGCTAGGGTTGGGTCTTAGAACCCAAAGTTTCTGTTCTTTTGGTTTGTGGGATGGATCTTCTAGAAAGTGGTTGCCATTCAGGTGCGGTTAAGTTTAGGGATTTTGGCTGTTCCGGGTTCTGGGGGTTCTGGTTTGTTTCTTGAGTGAGGTCCAGGGATTGTAGAATCTTCATGCCTTGGTCAGGTTTGGAGATAACATAAGAGCGGTCCCCATGTTGGAAGAAGATCTTCACAGGGAATCCCCATCTGTACTTTATATTATGGCGACAAAGAAGTTGTGTGAGTTGTTGAAATGTCCTGCGTTTAGCTAAAGTATGTGGTGAGAGATCTGGAAAAATTTGTATTGTATCATAAGGCGCAGTCAGGTTTTTGTTCGTAAAGGAAGCTCGTAGTATTTTCTCTTTCAGTGTGTAATAGTGTAATCGAACTATGATGTCTCTTGGCATATCTGATGATGAGTTTCGCTGACGTAAAGCTCTATGGGCTCTGTCGATATGGAACTCTTGCTCCGTAGGGGGTCCAAGAAGCTCAGTGAAGAGTCCAGATAAATATTTATGCAAGTCGGATGAGCTGACATCCTCAGATACTCCTCTAATGCAAAGATTATTGCGCCGGTACCTGTCTTCCAGGTCCGCCAGCTTTGTCTCCAGATCTGCAATTTGCTCTGCCAGATTTTGAGAATATGCTAAAAGGTTGGAATGGTCGACACTGAGGTCCTCATGCTTGCACTCTAATGACTCTGTGTGCTCCCCAAGGGAAGCAATGTGCCTCTTTAACTCACTCACTGATTGCCTGAGATCTTGCTTAATAGATGAGTGATGAGTGTCCATCTTATCTGCTAGGGCTTTAATAGAGTTAAGAATGGTAGTTTGGGAGGTATTGCTCCAATCTTTAGACGAGCTAGTGGGTTTGAGAACATCATCACATAAAGAGGTAGCATCCCTAGAGTCGTCTTCTGATACTTCGGGATCGGATAGAGGTTTACTATGAAAATGATCATTTAAAGTCCTTTTGGGATGATCATGATGTTTCTGTTTTTTCCTCATATTGTGAGCCATCTAAATCTTGAGTGGAAATGTCTCAAAGTAGGTCCACCTGAAAGAGACTGATAATGTGTCTGAGGAATAAAACCTTCCTTACTGATAGATGGGTCTTGGGGGGGTATATACCGCCCGGCTCCCCTACTCCCAAGGGCTTAGCACATCATATTAGGTATTGTTTCTTCTGATGCGAAAGTTATATTCTGAGGGAGATAAGAGCTTTGGTAATTTAGGGAAACTCCAATAAATAGAGATATTTATACCTTAAGAAAAGGTTTAATGTGAGGCTTTTAGTATGCAGCTACCCTCCTAGGGAATTGCCCCCTGTAGGCGAAGTGGGTAAAAGGAAGGGGGGATATGACCCACAGGTATAGGAACCCTGTGGGAAAGGGAGGAGGGTGCTGTTTTATGAGACTCAAGTGTGAGTAGCTAATATTCTTTAGGAAGTCTATCCAATAGGGAGCTCATGTGGGTTATATTCAGATATATCAAGTTGGTTCCCACGCGGTTCCTACAGCAATGCACTACAGTCCTTTAGAGTGCTGCATAATATGGGTACAAGCAGCTCAGGGGTGTAGGTAATTTGTGAATATAGCATAAAAATATCTGATATAATTTTGGGTTTTACTTTATTTGGGGAACCCTCCTCACTTAGAACCGTTGTATATTACCCCATATCTTCCTACTCCTCAAAGCAGCAGACTCATTGAAATATGTGGAGGTGCAGTTCACAGGATCATAAAGGTACTATGTATCAGCCACCTCTCTTATCACACTAATTTTCTGAAGACCATGAGGTCTGGGCTTCTCACGATTTTATAGTAAGCACAATGGTTGGGGGATATTAATTGTGTAGTTTAATGATATCCCAGGTAGATCTATTCATCCTAGAGAGGCTCTGCGATTAAATATTACTGTGCAGCCTTACCGGAGATTGTTGGTGCTGAGTCCCACACTGGTCGGGGTTATGAGCGTGATGGGTAGTGATACAGCCCACGCTTGCTAAGGAGGACAGGCTCAGGTATCTGCCAGTTCAATCAAAGGTGTCTTGCACTTAGCCTCTGGGAGCGGGAGCAGTCACTAGGATCTCGCTCATGGGAGGGTCCGGTAACATACCTCGTGGGGTTGTGTCGGGATGGGCTGGCTAGGTAACCTCTTTACAAAACATTCTTTCAGCGGATACTGCTGTTCAATAATGCCTCCACTGAAGTCTGTGTGTCCGTGCCTCTTTTCCGGCTAGTCTTGAAGCAGAGTTCCGATCCCCCAAAGCGCACTATGATGACCTCTAGTAATCGTCCTCTGGGGACTAGGAGGCAGTGTTAGTCAGTGCTCCAAGTGCTCTAGTAGGCCGCAACCCCAATCAGTTTTCAGACCGGCTCTAGGTCGTGCACCGTCAAAGTATATCTTGCCGAGTTGAGCCTTCTTGCTGTGGGGGGTATATTAGGTTACATAAGGGGATGAGAGTTAAAAAATTTGGTTGGAAGTTACTCATTTAGGCTATATCTTGACGGAGCGCCCTAGAGATGCGTCCATTCTACTCTGTAGTTAGCTCCTCCGTCTAGACTTACTATTTAATTGTCTTGTATGCAAGCTATTTAAAGCTTTCCTTAATTTTTATGTTTATGAGACTGAATTAGTAAATCAAAATACATGATAAACCTTTACCTATTTTATTCAAATAGTTTTGCATTATCATTCCTTGTAATTGAGTACGCCAAAAGTTTTAGTGCAAATTATTGGGGACTGTTTCTGTCTATTGGGGCTTTTAAACAGTTTGCTTGGAGATATAATTTACAAATAATTGTGGGGGTCTCTCCAGTGGTAATTGAATAAACTGTTGGCTAGTCACTTGTTTGATAAGTTTTATATAGTCTTTTCCATACCATCATTTATTTATAGTATCTCATAGACCCCAATATACAAATGGGAAAAGCTTTCTTTGGACTTAGCCAATAGATAAGATAGATGTATTTTTTTCTTAGTCCTCAATAGGGCAATGCTGATGTCTTATTATACTTAGAAATGTAATTATAGATCTAATGGAGAATTATAGTGTTGTACATTTTTATCAAGCACAGTCTTCCCCAGTGCCTACATTTCTATGCTCTTTGGCTATTACTATGAAGGTCCTGCTAAGGTCCATTAGCCTATCAACAGATTTAGAACACAAAGGTTTTATAAATGACCTGCTCTTATGCTATGAAGGACCATCTACTGAGATGCATAGGTATTTTACAATCGTTTTTTTACATGTTGTCTACCATAGCTATTTAGATACTGAAAAACTGGTTTCCATTCCCCATGGCTTGTGAAAATGTTAGGTTGTATTTTACCTTTTATAGTTGAGTTTCTGTATACTATTCTATGTTTTCTAGTCACTAACATATTGCTTTGCAGTATATTGCATACGTATAGTGGCCCTACTGTTTTGCAGCCTACTTTAACATAAGAACCATAATTATATATGTAGTAGTAATTCTTATATATTAAGAGGATTGCCTGCTTATCTTTTTACAGATGATTTTCTGTATAGAGCTTATATATATCTTGTATAAGCGTCTATATATATATATATATATATATATATGTATATTTATTTTTATTTATTATTTTATTTATTTATTTATTTTATATATTTTATAATTAATTACATCAACATTTTGATGTCTTTCAAGTTTCTTGAAATCCAATTATTTTAAACAACATTTCCAAACTTAACAAAACTGCACATTTCTCTTAATTACTGATGTTCTGTCACCTAGCTTCCAAAAGTCATAATAGTTATTTTATATTTAAAATATGTCATTCATTGCCTAGTTATAATACTGGCATTAATTAATTACACTTAGATACATACTTAAATTATGAGGCCATTATCCTAATAAAATATTACATTATTCTTCATGGGCCTTTTTTATAAAAATGTAATAATTTTTAAAGATAGATATTCATACTGTTTAAAGTTATCTGTTGTAAAATTGTAAAGAGTATATCAATCTTGCAAAGTATAGATTAATAAGAGAAACAGTTATATATACCCCATCCATACTTAGGACAATCTGTTGAAGGAACATTAAACTCAAAACTTAACACAGCAGCTGATCCAATCAGGGGAATTGTCTCAGTTTTACCCCTTGACACTCCTACTCTGCCCAACCCTGCATGTGACATTCCTGACCCAGCCTTTGACATATACCATAGACACATACATTCCATTGTGGCCCACTCTCTACAAGTTCCTCTCATTTCCCTGTGCTAGTAAGCCTTGGAGAGGTATGAAAAATTACTATTTAAAGGACCATAACAGTAAAAAAACGATGTTTCATCGTTGTAATAAAAAAGCACTAAGCAGTGGCTTATACTTAATATAAATATTTAAAATATGTATTGTCATTTGTAAAAGGGTTTTACCTTTTCATTCTTTTTTTAAAACTTAAAGGGACACTAAACCCAAATGTGTTCTTTAATGATTCAGATAGAGCATGCAATTTTAAGCAACTTTTAAATTACTCCTTTTATTATTCTTTCTTCGTTCTCTTGCTAACTTTATTTAAAAAGCAGGAATCTAAGGCTTAGGAGCCAGCCCATTTTTTGTTCAGAACCTGGGTTATGCTTGCTTATTGGTTTGCTAAATGTAGCTACCAAAAAGCAAGCACTCTCCAGGGTTCTGAACCTAAAATGGGCTTGCTTCTAAGCTTAACACTCCTGCTTTTTAAATAAAGATAGCAAGAGAATGAAGAGTAAATTAGAAAGTTGCTTAAAATAGCATGCTTTATCTGAATCATGAAATAACAAATTTGGGTTAAAGGCACAGTTTAATTTAAAATGTTCTCCCCTTTAATTTCTTCCCAATTATCCACTTTACCTGCTGGAGTGGATTAAATTGTTTACAAGTATTTCCATTACCCTTATAATAGAATTATAAGTTTTTGGCCGCCAGGCCAAGCTGTGTTAACACAGCCAGTAGAAGAAATTACACTCCCAGTGGGGTATAGAAGAGATAAAGTAATAAAATGTTAATTTCCCATTGTTCTCTCCAAGTATTGGTGATTGGTTTATGGACAGATATAAGATAAA
>CAJPDP010784964.1:0-11285 GCA_905336975.1 Bombina variegata variegata
TATATATATATATATACGCTATGGAATTGGGCGGCGCTATACAAATAAATGATAATAATAATATTTATATATATATATATATATATATATAAGTATAAAATCAGAGATGTGTTCCAACTATGTAATGAACATTGTTGTTACCTACTAACCATTAGTAGAGACATATATTGTGACATAGTAGATGAGGTTGAAAAAACAGAAGTCAATTAAAACATAAATAAACAAACATAAACATTAAACCAATGCATTCCAGTACTCTGTTGAGGAGTTATTTCTAGAAAGTCGTTAATATTCAGGTTTTATACATCGACTAACGTCATTATCAGTTGCTATACATACAGTGCCAAATGACAATACAGAATCAGCAATGATTGTCACCAGCTGGAGCATGGTAGGGTTATTACGGTAGTTCATATTTGGTAAAGGGCGATGGCCAATATATCCTGCCCTTTGAGTGTTAAGTGTTAGGACTGACAGGGGTCCCTTGGTTATTTTTGTATTCATGGAGTGTGGTTTCCTAATAAAATATTATGTCTAGAAAGGTGTTTAAAGTTTGATTCTTAAAGTACCCATATTCTTCCAATGTGAGGGTTTGATTCATGTGGGATATCCACTCTCCAAATGAGGGAGTGGAGGGATTTTTCCATTTTCTGGCTATTGGCATTTCAGCTGAGTTCTCATGTTTTTTTGTAGTAGACGTGCTATTGTAGGGGTAAGGGAGAAGTTAGGCTCTAACAGTGTTTGCAAAAAGTTTTCTATGTTCCTCCAGAAGGATTGGAGGCAGGGACAGGACCACCACATATGGAGCATAGTGCCCCTGTTATTGCATCCCCTCCAGCATTTGTCAGAGGAAGAGGGATATACACTTTTCAGGTGTGTCAGAGTTAGGTACTATCTCATCATGACCTAAAAATTTAATTTTAAAAATTTAGTTGATGTTGATGATTTTCTAGTAAAGACAAATATTTGTTTCCAAGTTTGTATGTCAAATTCTATGTCTAGTTCAGAGTGCCATTTATTTGTAAAGGCTGGTAATTGTCGACTGGTCTACGGTTAGAACAGTTTTTGCTATTGATAATGAGTGTTTAAGTCAGCCTTCTAGTAGTCTAGTCCAGTCTTGTTTATGGTCTGAGGTCTGTAGGAGGTATTGTAACTGCTTATATTTGAGCCATTGAGTGAATGCTCCATTGAAGAAATATTTTAATTCTACTATGGTTTTTAACTAAGCACCCTTAAGTAATTTGCATGTGGGTATTGCATAGCATATCTCATGTTTTGTTGTGGAGTTGTGGTTGTAGTCTAACCCACCTAGGAATTCTGCTTTTTGAGAGATTGGGGATAATGGAGATTTGATCCCATATCAGGAAAACGCTTGTGTATAGTGGATAAAGGGTCGTCATAACCGGTCTGCTAGTCTTGGGAATTCAACATAACCCTCCTATGTTGGGTGTGTTAAGTATATGCAAGTCTATGACTACCCAGGCTTTAGTTTGAGCATTTATGTGCCAGTCCAGGACTCTTTGCAGACAAGTTGATTTATAGTATATCTCTAAACAAGGAAAGCCAAGGCCTCCATTTATTTGTGTTCTATAGAGGATGCTTTTATTCACTCTTGGTTTAGTTGGTCCCCATACATATGTGTTAAACATTTTTTGCCAGTTTGTGAGGAGAGATGGTGGGATGGTAATGGGGATTGCTTGCAGGATATATAGGATTCTAGGAAGAGTGGTCATTTATAGTGTCTGTATCCTTGCCCACCATGAGAACGGCCATTTAGACCATATTGTTAGGTCTTTTTGGATGTCTGAGAATAAAGCTTTAAAGTTCAGGGCAAATAGTTGTTTAAGACGTATGCCGAGATATGTTAGTGCTTTTGTTTGTAACCTGTATGGGCATGTTTCTAATAGGGATGACAATTTAGGTTTTGGCAGATTTATGTTCAAAATTTCGGATTTAGAATAATTGATTGAAAAAAAGAAAGTTTTCCAAAATAGGTCAAACACTTTTGTTACTGCGTAGAGAAGTGTGTGGGGACGTAAGCGATAATAAGATTTCATCTGCATACAGTGAGATCTTGAGGTTGTTGTTATCTAGTGTGATTCCTGCAGTCTGATTGTTTTGTCTAATGTTGGCTGCTAGAGTTTCTACACTAAGGACAAAAAGTAGTGGGGAAAAAGGGTAACCTTGCCTGGTGCCATTTCCTATTTGAAAATTGAAAACTGTCAGAGAGGTCCATTTACCCTCACTTTAGCTGTTGGTGAATGGTATAGGGTTCCTATTCAATTAATGATCATATCTCCAACTCCAAATTTTCATAGGGTTTGTAACAAAAAGGGCCAGTGAAGGCAGTAAAAAGCCTTCTCAGCGTTGGTGGAGAGAAAGATGGTTTCAATTTTGATAGCCTTGGCAAATTGAAGGGCTCTAATCATGTTGATCACGAATATAGTCTTTACCACAGAGGATAGAGACTAAAAGAATGCACTTTGGTAGCACTTCTGTTCCTTATAAATATCAAGACTCATGAGAACCTTAAACAACCACTGCAGGTCACGGGTTGAGAGAAAAAATTAAAACATAACTTTTATTAATTTAACATTCATTAAAAAATGTGTACTGTGTAAATGTGTGTACTTTAAAAACAAATAGCAACTTTGCTTATAATGAAAGTGGCTTAAGATATTGGTTAAGTAAATTCCCTTGGACTTGAAATATTCTTCTGGAGTAAAAGTATCTCTCTAGTTAGTACTATCTATTTGTCAAATAACAATCTAATCATGTTGACCCTAGCTTCTCTGCTAGTGACAAATCCCACCTAGTGTGTAAATCTTTGGTCTGTGTTAAGGAGAGATATGGGACTGTAGTCGTAAGGTGAATTAAGCTGTTTGCTAGGCTTCAGGATAACCAAGATATGGACTTCCTTGGTTATTTGAGGGAAATGTCCTTGATTATATAATAAGTGGAATAAGGACAGGAAGTGGGGACTAGAAGTTCTTTGTAGGTTTTATAGTGTTTATTGGAGAAACCATCCGGTCCTGGGCTTTTTCTGGATGGGACGTTATGGATCGCAGTTAGAATTTCCTGCAAGGTGATGGGATCTTCCAGGGCTTTTTTTTGGTCATCTGTTAACATTGGGAGGTCTATATTTTTAAGTTAAGAGTGTATATCTAATTCATTAGGGGATGTTTGTGTATTGGAGAAGTTATATATAATGTCATAATAATTTCTGAAGACTTTAGCAATCTTTCGTGGACCCGTATTCCAGGCTCTTGGTCTATTTGATGGATTTTATTTTGAGTAGTTTTTTTTTACCTAGGGCTCTTGCTAAAAGGGGACCTGCTCTATTTCCTCTTTGAAAATAGAGTTTCTTAAGGAAGATAGCCTTTTTATGTGCTTCCTTCTGTAAATAATTGTTTAAGGATGTTCTAGCTTTCGTAAGAGTAGCAAGGGTCACAGAGTTTAGGGGATTTAGTTTATGTAGGTCTTCAGCTCTTCTGAGGGCCAGGGTTAGGGTGTTGTATTTGTGTGTGCATGCTTTCCTAATTCTTGGGCTTTGATGGTTGAGATTTGCCCTGGTTACTGCTTTGTGGGCCTCCCAAAAGGTACCCGAGTCTTGGACTGAATCAGAATTGTGCTTAAAGTATTCTTTTATGTTCCCTTCAATTTCCCCAACTATACTAGGATTGTGAAGAAGGGACTCATCTAATTTCCAAAAGCCTTGTCTTAAGGGTTTAGTCGGCCATTCAAGGTCTGCAGAAACTGCCAAGTGGTTTAACCACGACGTTGTTTTAATATCTGTGTTTGTGGTAAGCACAATGTGGTTGTAGTCTATTAGCAGGTAATCAATCCAGGAGTAAGACTTTTGAGTATGGGAATAGAAAGTGTAATTGCGCGTGCAAGCGTGATGCAGTCTCCATATATCAGTAAGAGTATTGGTTTTTAGGCTATCTAGGATACTATTACTATTATGTGCTCGTCATGTCCTCTTGTTGGAGATACAGTCTAGTTGAGGGTCAAGAGTCATGTTTAAGTCGCCTCCCACCATCAGAATACCTGCTTGAGTTTCTAATATTTTGTCATTGGCTCTTTGGATATATTTGTCTTGATTGTTGTTAGGAGCATAGAGGCATGCTAGTGTTACTTTGATATTGTATAGTAGTCCTGTGAGTATCAGTATTCTACCCTCTGAGTCTGCATATTTATTAGTCAGGTGGAATTGAATATTTTATGAAAGAGAAACCCAACTCCATGAATTTTCTGTTTGCGGTGGGAGTGCAAATAGCCTCTGGGGTCATTTAGGGGGGACATTTTTGGGGTTATCTTATAAGTGGGTGAGTTAAGGCCTCTGCAGTTTTGTGTGAGAATTTTAACTTGTTTCAAAGACATATTTGGTTATGGGTTGGTATGTCATGTGATGTGGTTGAAAGTACCTGTATTTGACAAAGTTGGTTATACATTGTGTAAAATTATTTTCAATTGTCAGCTTATCTAAAATAAGAAAGTAGAGTACTGGTTTAACGAACTTTTGCTTATTACTGAGAAATCAGCAGAAAAACATATTGAGAACAATGTAGAAAACATTAATAAAAATATAAACGTAAACATAGACAGTAACAATTGTAGCCAAAATGTGTTGTATTGGCTATCAAGAGGGGTAAGTAAATGTGATTCACAATTTACAGCAGAACTAAGGATTGGGTTAAAGGTGAGTTGATGTTTGAGCATGTATGTTTGAGTGTATAAGTATAGTACATGAGTGGGTGCTGAATAGCTGTAGGGTTATGTTGAATTTGTCGATCTTTGTGTGGATTGCATGTATATGGGTAAGTATGTAATGTGATGTAGTATACATATTTTTGTATTGTAGTTATTATTTAATTTGTGTATCAATATTAGGAACAAAGTTATTATACCAATAGGGTATTCATCTAGTACAATAGCTGTAAAAGGATATCATATGTTTCCAAAGACATAGTCTTTTCTTTATGTAGATTAGGCAAAACTACTGTCCTGGGTGTTGAAGTTTATTCTGTCATGTCTGGGGTTGCTGCAGGTGGAGTAGGGGGATTTCTATGGCGTTTTCTCTTAACCTTGTTCCATTGGGGTCTTTGAGGTTGTGGTTGATGTTCAGGGTATTCTTTGATATGGGAAGAGTTCCTGTGTAGTCGTGGTAGAGAAGGAGGAGGTATATCAAGTGCTGAGCAAAATTCTTCCAGGTCTTCTGTTGTCTTATAGATGATTATCCTGTTATTTTTGCTTACTTTTATGCTGATTGGGAATCCCCAGCGATACTGGATTTTGTGTTCCCGGAGGTGATCTGTAAGGAATCTAGCTTCCTTTCAATAAATAAGTGTCATTGGACTTAAGTCTGCGTAGACTTGTAGGGAGTGTTTCTCAAAGTGCAATGGTGATACTTTTCTTGCAACCTGTGAGATCAGCTCCTTATCCTGGTATTTATGAAATTTTAATATAATGTCCCTTGGCAGTTCTGTGTGCCTTGGTCTGGGGCGTAATGCCCTGTGTGCTCTATCAAGTTGTAATGGAGGGAGTGTTGGATTATTTAGTATATATTGGAAGAGACTTTGTAAATATTGTTGTAGATTCTTTGAATTGATGCTTTCAGGGACACCCCTGATTCTAAGGTTTAGTCTTCTTCCCTGGTTGTCTAAATCCTCAAGTTGGTATTTGAGTTGTTGAATTTTGGAGCCTTGAGTAGAAAGATATTTGGAGCGGCTGTCCACTGTGGTTACTAAGTCATTAGTCTGTTCTTCCATGTATTCAATCCTTTCTCCCAAGTCTGCTATGTCTCTTTTGACTTCAGTTAGCTCTTCTTTGAGCATTTTGCCTACTTGCTGTATAAAGGCATTAAAATCAGCTTTGGTTGTGAGGGTATTGTTCTCTTCCTTTGTCAGTGGTGTGTTTCCTTCCATAAGGTCTGCAGTCCCATTTATGTGGTGAGAGTCTTCGTTATCTGGATCCATGTTAGAGCTCTGTGAAGAGCTAAGTGCTTTGAAATAGGTGTTCATTTTTGCAGCTGTTGTTGTTTGCATTTTTTGCAGTTTGTCACTTTTAGTGTTTCTCCTCGAGGCCATTGTATTGGTACAATGTGGTAAAGATATTGCCTGTTGCCAGGAGAGAGTTTTGTAGTAATGTGTATCGGGCAGTTTCTCCACTAAGTATGGGTAATAAAGAAGCATAATGGAAGGCCTTGCTATGATACCAGTAGGTATATATTTATAATATATGTCGTAGAAGATATTGTTGCCCCAGAGGTAAGATGGTTAGGGGTTGATGCTTAAGTTAAGGCAATATGGGTGGTTTTGTTTTGGCACTTTTCTTTTAGGTGTCAATAGTGGTGTTTGTTTTATAGCACTCTTAGGTTGTCTCCTTGTCGTGTTTATACTAGGTCCTTATCAATCCTAGCTGTGTGTGCTGAGGAAACCCACAAATCTGGATCATTACCTTGAGTCTCCTGAGTCTATCAGTCGTGGCTCAGGCCTCTGCTATATGCTCTAGTTGCTGTGTAGTTTAAATTGAGCCCTGCTCCGGCCTTCATGGACTCACCTGGCCTGTGTGTCTCAGATGTCTCTTTGAAGCTGTCCAGTTGTCAGATGTCTGATATACTTGCCGTATTCGGCTGCTCATTTAATCGTGTCAGCGGAAGGAGCCTTAAGTGTTTTTAGGCCACAATCTGTTCTGTTCGGAAAGCGAGTTTTACATTGTCACGCCGATGGTGCTTTATTTGTGAAGGTGAGGTGTCGCCATTGTCCAGAGCAGGTAGGTGATCTTTTAGAGGCTGAGCTTGTGCAGTATTGTTCGCTCTACATGTGGGATTTAGCTTCCCTAGATTGCTTGATCATGGAGCTCTGTTTAGATGCGACCGTCCATTTTGGCAGTTGGCTCCACATTGAATCTAAACCATTTTTAAATGTATGGATCTGATGGGAAGCGCTAAAAAAGATAGGAATATGAAATCTTTATTAATATGTTATAAGCTCCAAATGCAATAGGCTAAAAATAAAGACTATCTAATAGCATAAATTAAAATAATTAAATGTTACTCAAGACAAAAGCTAAAATAAAAGCGAGATTAAGTATCATACAGAAATTAAAAACATATTAAGATAAATAGCTCAATCTAAAAGTTGGGGCCACAACTCTATTGAATGTACACCAGTGATTTTCCAATGTGACAGTCTATATCCACTGATCTCCGTCATATGTGAATCACTGTCTCTGTATATTGATTTAAAATTGTTCTAAAGTTCAAGTATAAAACATCCAGAATCCATACCGGACTTACCCGGATACTGTTACCAGACCTCCGATTGCCTTATATTTGTTTCCTGGGCTGGAAGGGTTCGATTTCTGTTGCCTTTTGAAGAACCTGATGGGTAGTTATCCAGTATTCGGTATTAGCGTCCTCTAACTTCAAGGCAGCACCTTCCACCCAATCACGTGTTGTTCCTAATCACGTGATGCTGCATGACCAAATGGGTAGAGGTAATCTTTCTAGGATGTCAATCACAAAATCTGATAGTCAATTGGTATTTAGTATACAGTATTTTAAGAGCCAGAAAGTCTGTTTGGATCATCTATGCATTTTGGCGCAACATTTGCGCCTTTATCAAGAAGTATAACCTCTCTGACTTCTGGCTTGGCTTTTATTTGTTTTCACAACTCCTCCCCTTCACAGGTTATCTAGATTTAAAGGGATCTACTATTACTGTTTACCTTTTGTGTATAGCAGTCCACTGGTAAACCCCTTTTCTGTTTATTTCCTATTACAGTTTTAATATACACAATATTATGCAATAAAAAGTTTACATCTGTAGCAATCAAATCTATGTCATTATTAGTACATTCTCTAAAATGATCTTTAGTTAAATATCATCCGTGGCTTTAATCATATAAAGGTGTTCAGATCTAATTCTGCATTCAATCCTTTCGGGGGTTAATGTATTGAATTCAAAAATCAACTCTGCCTTTCCCAAGAGGAGATCTTTTTCTACATCCCACCTCTATTTTTTAGCAGTATATTTATACTCCAACATTTTAAACCATTGGGGTTTTTATTATGTATGTCTGTAAAATGTTTAGATAGAAGGTGCTAATGATTGCCCCATTTAATATTTAGAAGATGTTCCCTAATCCTCTCACATAATAGCCGATTTGTCTGTCCTAAATACTGTAAATTTCATTCACACTGTATCAGGTCAGGTATATTACATTTCTATCAGAACTTCTAATCATTTATCTTATCGGTTGTTCATTATTATTATTTGCTGATGTTACTTTTTTGCTTTTTTTGCTGTATTTAAAAGCTTTACAGCTGTTACATTGATAAAATACTTGAATCTTGTTCTTTTGCAAATCTGGGTCAATATATTTTTCTTTTCTTTTAAATTGACTAGGAGCTAATATACTCTTTAAGTTACTAGTTTTTCTAAAAATCACTGATGGATATTCATCTATAATATTACTTAGAAGCGGATCCTTTCTAACTAGCACCCAGTGTCTGTTCAAGATTTTTTTTCACCATTTTATGGTCACCACTGTACTTGGTTATAAAAGATAATCCCCTTCTATTGTTATTATATAGTACTCTCCCCTTATTTACATCTTTTTTATTTGTCAACAATTCCCTCCTGTCTTTATTACTGGCAATTGTTTTAGCTTCTATGACCTTGGATTCATTATATCCTCTATCTTTAAATTTCTGCTCTAGCATGTCAGCCTGTTTTTGATAGTCGATTCCAAAAGGACAAGGAGAAAGAAACCGGAGCCAAAAAGCTTGAATGCAAGTGGTTTATTCAGCAATGTTGCTTAGGTATCAGGTAGACAGTCAAAAATGCCTGACGCATTTCGTGCATGCGCACAGCGCTTCATCAGATAGTCATCCAATTCTGAGCAGTTTTTCCTTATTCTATAAAATTGTCCTTTAGGGATGTTATTAATCTACCTTTCTAGGTGGCAGCTTTTGGGTGTATGTAATTGTTAGAATCAGTTGGTTTGAAGTATGTTTTCATTAAAATTGTATTCTCTATGATACTAATGTGTACATCTAAGAAATTAATAGTATCTCTACTAGACTCATAAGTAAAGGTTAAGCCCCAATTGTTAGAGTTCAAATCTTCAAATAATAGCTCTAGAAATTCATGGTCACCCCTCCAAATTAGGAAGATATAGAGCACAAGGTTTTGCGTAACTGGGGACATACCTTGTACCCATTGAGGTGCCTTTTAGTTGTAACTAAAATAACTCTTTAAAATGAAAATAATTATTATCTAAAATAAATCTAATACATTTTATAATGAATTCAATCTGTGATGTCCTCATCTCATAATCATAGTTTAAATGGTATTCCGTTGCTTACTATATTTGTATACAATGAATTCACATTGCAAGTTACTAATATATAGTTGTCTTGCCACTGGATCTCTACTATCAAATTTAAAAAATCTGTTCTGTATCTTTTAGGTATGAGGGGAGGGTTTGGACATATTTTTGTAGGAACTTATCTACATACTGTGACATATTTGAAGTTAGTGAGCCTATTCCTGATATTGTCGGATGTCCCGGTGGTTTACATATGTTTTTGTGTATTTTTGGGAGGTAGTAAATACCGGGGTTCTAGGATTTTAAATATTTATGAATTTGTACTCATTGTTAATAATACCTTCCATTTTGGCTTCTTCTATTAGATTATTCAATTTTACTATTTGTGTGTCTATTGGATCACATTTAAGGGTCTTGTAGGTGCTATTATCTCCCAATAGTTTGTTACCTTCTGCTAGGTAATCTTTTTTTAATAAAAACCCCCCTTTATCGGCTGGCTTTATTATGATTCTCGGATCTTTCTTAAGATCATTTAACACCATTCTTTCTTTCTTAGTTAAATTTGATTGTTTTCTTTTATTTAGAGGGCATTTTTGAATGTCCTCTTTTACTAGTTTTTCAAACATTTCTAAATGTTTCCCTTTGTCCTGTGTAGGGAAATAATGAGATTTGGGTTTCAGTGTTGTATGTTTAAAGTCATCAGGTGCCTCAGAGAGCCTTCCATTACAGATTTGTCTTTGTAGGCAGGGTTTTATAAAATGTCCTTTTAAGGTATGTTTTCTTATGAACTGGTTCACATTTATCAAGGTGTTAAATTTGCTTCGTCTAGATGTGAGCACAAAGGAGAGTCCTTTTTCTAGGATAATTTAATGGTCTCTATTTAATGGGATGATCCAAACAGACTTTCTGGCTCTTAAAATTCACTAAGTGAATGTTCATAGACTGTATACTAAATACCGATTAAATATCGGATATCGTGATTGACATCCTAGAAAGATTACCTCTATACGGTTACCCGATTGGTCATTCAGCATCACGTGATTAGGAACAACACCTAATTGGGTGAAAGGAGCTGCCGCAAAGTTAGAGGACGCTGAGACCAAATACTGGATAACCGCCCAGCAGGTTCTTCAAAAGGCAACAGAAATTGAACCCTTTCAGCCCAGGAAATTAATATAAGGGAATCGGAGGTCCGGTAAGAGTATCCGGGCAAGCCCGGTCTGGATTCTGGATGTTTTATACTTGAACTTCAGACCAACTTTAAATCAATATACAGAGACAGTGATTCACATATAACGGAGATCAATAGATATAGACTGTCACATTGGAAAATTACTGGGGTACATTCAATAGATTTGTGGCCACAACTTTTAGATTGAGCTTTTTTTCTTAATATGTTTTTAATTTCTGTAAGATACTTAACCCTTTGAGTGCTAATGACAGCTCTGAGCCGTCACAGAGTTTCCCACTCTGGTGCTAATGATGGGGCTACCCATTATGACGTCACCGCGCAACTTTATTTATACTGTATCTCAGGCATCTAAGCAGCTACAGACCCCCAAGACCCATTGGAAAGGCAATCACCAAACCTTTCTAACAGTGTAAGTCTTAGGGGTCTGAAAAAAAAACGTAAAAAAAAATTTGTTCAAAAAATAAAAAAAAAATAAAAATAAAAAAAAATCTTAGCACCCAGGTGGAAAGTGCTTAGCACTCAAAGGGTTACTCTAGCTTTTGTTTTAGCTTATGAGGCCCATTTATCAAGCTCCAAATGGAGCTTGAGGGCCCATGTTTCTGGCGAGTCTCCAGACTCCCCAGAAACAGCAGTTATGAAGCAGCGGTCTAAAGACCGATGCTCCATAACCCTGTCCGCCTGCTCTGATGAGGCGGACAGGATTCGCCACAATTCAACCCGATCGAGTACGATCAGGTTGATTGACACCCCCCTGCTG
>CAJPDP010785197.1:0-10392 GCA_905336975.1 Bombina variegata variegata
CTGACCTCCTGGCCAGCCCCTGACTACTCGTCGTCTCCTCTGCTGCTCTGCGTCTTCCTCCTGGTCCTACTCTCACACACTGACACACTCCCACTGTCTGACAGTGAATCACCACTCTCGCTGTTGTCGACTGACTCCTGCACTGCCTGCGACTCCCCCACTCTGCTGACTGACTGACTTTGCGACTGTCTGCTGCCTCAGCCTGCACTGACTGGTCTGAGTCTGACTGACAGCCTCCGGTGCTCCGCCTCCTCCCCTCTCAGCACCAGTCACTCTGTGCCTGACCTCCTTCATGCCTCCTTCACTCGTGTCTCATGACCTCCTCACTCCCGGGCTAAAATTTTCGCCAAAAATTAAAAAATGGCACCAAAAAAAAGTCAGAAAAAATAAAAAAAAAATTTTGTTTGTTTTAACCGGTGCGGCGGGACCCCCTGGCCGCGGAACCCGAGGGCGGCCACTTCGCTCGCCTTGCCCAAAGGCCGGCCCTGCGGGTTGTGATCATATTACAAGTGGAAAGTAAACTAGCAATCTAGCTTTTAACATGAAGATTATGGGGTAGATTTATTATAGTGCGAGCGGACATGATATAGCGTATCATGTCCGCTGCACATCGATAAATGCCGACAGCATACGCTGTCAGCATTTATCATTGCACCAGCAGTTCTTGTGAACTGCTTGTGCAATGCCACCCCCTTTAGATTTAGACTGCTGCTTCATAACTTCTGTTTCCAGCGAGCCTGAATCAGCCCCTATACCTTTTTTTTTCTATGAAATACGTGTGATTTTTTTTAAACTTATTTTTCAAGATACTATAATATTCTGATGCTTTCAAAATACATTCACATATATAATGTGAAAGATCAGTAAATGAAAATTGTTTTTAAAGTCTTAAGAGTATTCCAGTTATTGAAAAGGTGGACATTTGAATCATCTCTTTCCTAGTCATTATTTTATACATTCTCATGGCAGGATTCGGACATACCCAAAGGAGTCTGCACTTGGCCATGACACTGTAAGGGCACTTATGTACTATGCCTTGAAAGTCTGGAGTGATATCACCCCTCTGAACTTCCATGAAGTAGCTGGAAATAATGCAGATATTCAGATTGACTTCTCAAGGGCTGACCATAATGATGGGTATCCGTTTGATGGACCTGGTGGAACAGTAGCTCACGCATTCTTTCCAGGTGACCTTCACACGTCTGGGGATACTCACTTTGATGATGAAGAGTCATGGACCTTCAGATCATCAGGTATGTGAGGGTAAGAGAATATGACTAAAGTTTGACTACAGTATAACTACTGAACCATTGGGGCAAAAATGCACAATTCTTATCTTATTAAAAATATGTTCTTTTTCTGAAAACTTGAATTCAGCTTGTGAAGGTTTTGATAACCCTAACTCCTTTGTTAGTGATGTTTGTGCATGTCTATTCCAGCCTCCAGAAGCCCATTATTATTTTTTTACAGATAGGAAACCCAAAAATGTATTTGGTGATTTATTTAGTGATTTAGGCAGAGCATACCATTTAAAAACAAAATCCAATGTACTTCTTTTATCAAATTTGCTTTGTTCTGTGTTGAAGAGATATCTAGGTAGGTATCTGTAGCACTACACGGCAGGAAATAGTGCACTTGCAAATGGATAACATTCTTGCAAAACTTCTGCTATATGGTGCTCCAGAAATGGGCATACGTCCCTACATTGCAAACAAAAGATACCAAGAGAATGAAGAAAATTTGATAACAGAAGTAAATTCAAACGTTGTTTATAATCACATGCTCTGTCTAAATCATGAAAGAAAAATGTAGGGGTTTTATATCCCTTTAAGTTCCCAGTTAAAATACATTTCTACACTTCATCAGTTACAGTATATATACAGATGTATGGACAGAAATCATATATATTTACTATTTCACAGATGTAAAGCACAGTATGATCTTGTCCTCTATAATTCAGTGAAAAATGTTAAGACAGTGAGGTACAATCTTTTAAAAGATTGTATTTTAAACATTAAATGACTTCTGTTTTGTTTTTGTGAAAAGTGATACAGCAGTATCATTTATGAACAATTATGCATTTTACTCTAGTTTCTATATTACATTTAAACAGCTTTTCATGCAAAAATATTTTTAAAATATTTTAAAAAGTTGACTTTTTGCCCCTTTACACATGTGAATAGATCATTTTAAGTGCAGTATCACTTTTAAACGTATGTTTTCCTGACTCTATAGTGTGTTTTTTCTACTACTTAAAACGTATTCTGTTAAAAGTCTGATAGACATTTGGAAGTTTTATCTCGCTTTAAAGCTTTTTTTATGTCTTTGTTTGAGACTCTTGCGTTAGAAGTATAATTTTTCCAGTAAAGTCTAACTCATTGAAAGCTATCACACTCCTAACCATTATAACTGCTTCAGTGATTGTGTTGTAAACATATTCATTACTAGCATCAAACACAAGACGTTGTAGTCGATAAATATAATGTCATTCTGTAAAAGCAATGATTCTCATTAGGATTTGCATCCTTTTAGTGCTTTAGATGCATGTAATAGGCTGAAGTATTTAGAGACTCCTAATAATGATATCTTGAACAAATGCTAGAATAGTTTACAATTATAATGTAATTTCCCAAGAGCCAGACTAAGTAAGTGCATGTTTCTGAGGCTGGAATGTTAAACAAAATATTGCTCCAATCAGCATGGAAACCATCACAGCTTATCATCACATAATCCAGCTGTTCCCAGTACCATGTTAAAGGGACATTTGATTGTGATAATAAAAAGCTGCATTTCTTTAGAGTATTTTATAGATAAATGATGATTTTTAGCTGTGTGTTTAGCCTCTAAAAGGGGTTAATCTCTTATATTTAAAGTTGAACATCAGGCGTGCTCCACGGTTGTTCTTGAGCCCAATACAGCTGCTGATTAGTAGTAAATATGGCTCTTAGTTGTTTGACCGGTTGTCTCCTGCTCAGGAGAGGCAATGCACTGTAGCATCTGAGCAAGAGTTTAACACTCTTTTCAGTGGTTACATACATTAAAAAGTAATCATTCCTTTAATAATAAAATTCTGTAAGGAATTAGTGAATTTTACAATAGAGTGACACTTTAATGAACTGGTGGTCCTGTTGCAAAGGATAAGCAAAATGTATGTCATAAAAATAATTTCACTTGTTTTTTAAAGACTGTTAAGAAAAAGTAACGCATTGAATAATAGTATTTGGCTTCATACAATATGACTTCTTACCTGCCATCAAGAAATCTAACATGGTCATACCCGTCCCTAAGCAAAGCTAAGTGTTTATGTCTAGGTCCATGAAATGATAAGTTCTTATCCATAGCTTTGCTCAAATGATCAAAAAATCTCCAGCATGGAAAGCAATCAAACACATTTTTGGAGCATTATATTGCAATGTCATTGTTTTTCCCCTCCAGAAACCAACACAGATCTCAAACTAAAATTTGCCTTTCTAATATTATTTGAGGGACATCGCAAAACTTACGAGACTTCTTAGATAATCTCGCCAGACCAGAGAGCCTGGGAGAATCCAGCCCTTAGTATTTTAAACATAAATTTGTACTATGTTTTAGCTTTACAGAGTTCTGTATGTGCATAACTGCTTATGTCAAATGCTTAATATTTACATAAGCTGCAGAGGGGGGTGTAAGCCATTTTGCATAATATATAGTTGTGGTACTTACTGTGAGGACACTTTCCCTGCAGTGATCCTTTCTGTCCATTAAACAGTTTGCTTATACATTAGCTGTAATCTGCCTCTTCCCTAAATGATTATGCCGTTCTTTTATACGCAGATGTTCATGGTATGGATCTGTTTGCTGTGGCAGTACATGAGTTTGGTCATGCTATTGGCTTGACACACATTTCTGACATGGAATCTATAATGAGACCTTATTATCAAGGACCTGTGGGGGACCCATTGAAGTATGATCTACCCTATGATGACAAAGTCAGAATTTGGCAGTTATATGGTGAGTCCCTTCTTTTCGGTTACCACTGTCCAGGCTGCAGAATAGTCTTTGGCCACTCATTTCCCTCAATTGTTCTCTAATTAATTACTATTTCAAATTAATCAAATTATTGATTCCCAAATTATAATTTTAGTATTTAGGTTAGATTCTGAATTTCTCAGAAGATTTTAATTTTTCTTGATAATGTTTGATATATTTTTAATGCTTTTACAAATGTCCTCAACTCATATCTGGTTGCAATATGCTGCATTTATGAATTCCATCACTCCAGGCTACCCTCATATTGAAACAAGAAGCAGCCTGTAAGATGAACAATGTAACCGCAGAATACTAATTTCAAATATCCAATTACTATGTTCAGTTTTCACTTACTCATTTTCTCTTTAGGTGATAAGAAATTAGTTTTTGAGGAAGATGCTGTCTCATTTTCTATTCCAGTGTCCCACATGGCTTCTAATCCTTCACCCTCTCTTACTCCAGGAGTCCGAGAGTCTGTGTCCCCCACAGCAAAACCAGAAGTATCCAGAGCTGAAGATCATCCTTTTCTGCCTGATCTGCCGGAGAACCGTTCAACCATTCAGTAAGATTACGCTAATTAGTAACATGCCCTTATACCTGCCATTTGCTCAGAGAGCATAGTCAAAAATGCATCCATCTCAGGGGGACAGCTCCAAGTTCCAGTTATTGCATTGTTCTCAAGGAGCTGTACGTTCTGATGCATATACTATTTATAGAAATTGTAATAATGAAGTACAAACTTTATTATTGATTTTGCACCGGGGTGGAAAACCTATGGCACTAAAAGCACATTTGCTTGTACTCCGTCTCTAGGCTACCATTATACTCCTTAGTTTGATTGTCTGCAATTGAAGTGCTTATTATTATTATTATTATGAATCCATACTTTATATAAACTATTAAACTTAAATGTAATATTCCTGTAAATTTTTGAAAAAGGTACCATGGGCTTTAAATAGATGTATCACCTGTTTGGGCAGACACTCTGAAAAGAGTCATCCATGATACAAGGCAAAGCAAAGTGTAAGTGATATGAAAATATAGTACTAAGGTTTTTACTTAAAGGGACAGGTAAGTAAAAAAAAAAAAAGTTTCATTATCCAGGCAATTTTAAACAATATTTTAATTAAATTCTATTATCAAATTTGGAAAATTGTTTAAAATTGCTTCCTCAATCTAAATCATGAAAGTTTAAATTTGACTTTAGTGTCCCTGTCAAATCTGTTTTTATTGTATAACATAGTGTACAGCTTAGAGTAATCACTCACATAAATGCATAATTAGGTTAAAAATATGCATATTGATAAGATGTTAGCTTTCTTGTTTAACTCCTTAACCGTGCATAAGGACAGGTGGTCGTCATCCACACAATATGTTAAATGTGGATAACAACCATGTGTCATCATCCGGGGGAGTGCTTTCGGAGCTATTGCTCCCACTCTGCACTTACTCCCAAATCCCTGGTGGTCCAGTGGACCAGCATCACTCGAGGTGATGTCACCATGCTACGGAAACCAGTGAAAGGTAGCTCCATAGGATTTAAGGGAGCTGAATAGGGATTTGTATTTAAACCCCCTCGTTCTCAACTCCCTTAAGACCAAGAAACCCACTGGGCTCACCATTTGAAAGGCAATCAGTCAGAGAACGTATATAAAGAAATAAAAGAAAAGTTCCCCACGCTGTTTGCAGGCTGGGGCTGGGGGTCTCTAGGCACTTATAACAGGTCATCAAAAAGAGCTAGAGACCCCCATGACCCCTTGTTTTTACACCAAGAAGTCCCTCTTCAAAACAAAGCCCCTCTACAGGTTTTGTGGTCACTGTGGCAAGTGATCAACTGGCATGTATAAATGTGCATTTATATGAGTAGAGGCTTTTGGGAGCCCCTAGGTGCATGAGAAAGTTGTATACATAAACCCAAAGGGCCTTTTTATATGTGGATAACCACCTCTTCTTTTACAACAGAGTGTAGAAAAAAAAGTATTTATTTTATTTTTACAAATCTTGTTGTTGAGTTCTTACATGTCATGATATATACATAAAATAATGGTAAAGTGTGAGTCTGTTGAGTCTGCTGAAGAAAAACTATATTAACGTGTGTGGGTTTCTCACTGAAAAATGACCTGCAGTAGGTCTTAAATATGAGCAGCATCTAAAAAACTTCTCTGCTGTAGCCAATTAGGGACAGTCATAAATAGGTCACTAGAATGTACAGCCAATGGCTGGGTGGAATATAACAGTGTTCTCACTTCCATTTCTAACAGGAAATAAAAAGCTCACAATTGCAGAATGGAATTACAGGAATGGGGACAAAATAAATAATGACAGTATATTGCAGACTTCTTTTTATATATGTGATTTATCATTTGATATTACCATCTCAAAGTGTTTAATGTCCCTTTAATTCAGAAATAATTACAATACATATATGTATTCATATGTGAATAAGACTTTTCATAGCAAAAGTAACTAATTCTGAATCTGTGTCCTTCTAAAATAACTTTAATTCACTCTGGTAACATAACATATTCTCTGCTTGTGATATTGAAGAACTTTCTTTTGAGTGTACTTTTTTTCTGTTACTTCCATAAACTATCAAATTTTAGACACAATGCATGCAATTTAAGTCATTTGAAACCATCATGCATTCATTTTATAATCCAGGAGATTTAAGCAGGAGGCATTTGTCATAATTATATATAATTAGCCTTGCAATACCAATTCATAAATTTGCTGTGATTACAACCACTCAATTTTATCTTCAAAAATAAGCTGCATCGGTTTTTGAGAAAATGTACAGATCCATTCATAGTATGAATCAGAATACAAATCACATTCCTTTACTTTGGAACTCTCTTCTCACGGAAGCTTGAGATCAGTGATGAAAACGCTAGAACCTGGGTTATGTTGCATGGGAGTGTAAACTGACACTATTATTTTAGGCACTGTTGATATAGGAGTAACGTAGGCTTTTCTGGTTAATCAGTAAATTGGTAAAGGAAGTGGCTTATTGTCAAGTTAGTCAAAAAAAGCTTAAAGGGACACTAAACCCAAATTTTCTCTTTCATGATTCAGATAGAGCATGCAATTTTAAGCAACTTTCTAACTTACTCCTATTATCATTTTTTTTTTTGTTCTCTTACTATCTTTATTTAAAAAAGCAGAAATCTAAGCTAAGGAAACATTTTGGTTCAGCACCCTGGATAGTGCTTGCTGATTGGTGGGTACAACCATGTGTTATCATCTGGGGAAGCGGAACCCAGGTTCTGAACCAAAAATGGGGCCGGCTCCTTAACTTAGATTCCTGCTTTTTCAAATAAAGATAGCAAGAGAACAAAAAAACTATAATAGGAGTAAATTAGAAAATTGCTTAAAATTGCTGCTCTATCTGAATCATGAAAAAAATATTTAGGTTTAGTATCCCATTAAAGGGAAAATAAACTCAAAATTAATGTTCATGATTTAGAAAGAGCCTGCAATAAAAAAAAGTTTCCAATTTTCTTTTATTACCAAATTTGTTCTAAATCTGTTCCATTTGTTTCCAAGTAACCTGTTTTTATCATTGTATGGTAGTATTGTTTGCAACAATGTTAGTAGCAATGTTATACCTTGTTGCAAACACTTCTGCCATAGAATGCTGAAGAAGACGTGGTATGCTCTTCAACAAGTTAAAACAAGCAACAACAACAACAAAAATCCTATTGTAAAACAGTCAACTTTATATATACAAATAGTTAAAGTTATGGTAAACTTTCCACTATTTATAATCAGATTCTGAATGTTAGTGATATTTTAAATGGACTTTAATTGATCACTTCTAATGAAGATGCGCTTTAACTTTCTAATCTAGTTGTGCCATTCTAATACGGCATGCTTCCGCCGCCCTCTGTGAGCTAATGGTTTGAACTGTTCTCCAATCAGCGTTGTATCTATACAGCACTTTTTTGTAGCTAGAGCACCGATTGGAGAACAATTCAGACCGTTAGCTCACAAAAAAATATTACTTTTGAGTGGGCTGAGGGAGCTTGGGGTATTATAATGGCCCGGCTAGAGCAAAAAGTATGTTAGAGCGCATCTTCATTCAAAGTGATCAATTAAAGTTCATCTAAAATATCGCTAACATTCAGGATCTGATTATAAAAAGTGGAAAGTTTACCATCACTTTATAGAGAAATAAAAGAATAATAAAAACAAGGAAACCTGTTCAACTTTCAAATAGCGAGACACAACAGCGAGATGAGATTTCACAGTGACAATAGAGTCCTTATGGTTTCTGCTTTCCGGGCCGATGTGTAGGTCCCAACTACTCCACTAGACCAACCCTGAACACCAAAGAGCCCAGGAGACACCTTTCAATCTATCCAGCAAGACTACTTTACAATAACAAGACATGCATGTGACTATTTAACAATCAGTTTCCTAGGTTTTGCAGTTGTAATTATTGTTTGATTTGTGAGGTATCATGTATTGGGAACCTCACAGAGAGATGCTAATTGCTAAATGTATTTCGAGTATGATCTCGCGTTTTCAACGAGGTCCTTCAGCAACCTCAAAAGGGTCTATGAACCTAGGCCAATGTGTGGGATTAATTACATTTCACCAGTGATGTTAAATCTTGCAGCGCATCTAGTATTATTGGATTTGCTAAATGTGTAGTAACATACTGCTCATAATCATCTCTGTCAATATACACTACAAACATGAAGGCAACAGACAGGTGCAGTCTCTTTATTAGTGAAAACAATCCATAGAATACCATAAGAGACTGATTTTAGTGAAAACAATCCATAGAATGCCATAAGATTATATACTGGAGATAAACCTATCCCCTTAGTGATTCTGGCCAAAACAATGACAGTGTTTTAGTCACTAAAGTGGAGAAGTTTTTTTCTACTAATAAAATCCACCTGAAATGACTAGCAAGTATCTTGCATAATTTATCCTCCCATAAATAAAAGGTTATAAGTGTTTAGGTTATAGTAACTTAGATCTATCATGAGTAGACCCTTGTGTGGGATGAAAACACTGTATGGAGAAGCAAGAACAAAGTGTACATATTCTCAGATTACCGAAACAACAATTACCTTCTGTGAATGCAAATAATTCTGTAGATAAAAGAAAATTGTAAACTGGTACCCTCCCTAATAATTAATTGGTTCATTATTTTGTCATTCTCTGTGTTTAGACCTAGGAAAGATGAGCCAGATAGATGCAATACTCATTTTGATGCCGTGGCTCAGATCCGAGGAGAAGCATTTTTCTTTAAAGGTAAAATATAACTAACGCTTACACTGTAGCAGCTTCCAAACAATATTCTACAAAATATATTAATTTTATTACTATAAGTAAAAAAAGAAGTGCTTAAACAAATTAAGGGCCACATTACGAGTGGTGTGTTAACAGTTACGCGCAAGCGGTAAGGGGTTTATCGCAGCTGTTTGCACGTCAGGTTTTCTCCCCGTATTACAAGTTGAAAGTAAAGGCAATCGTTTGAGTGTAATTGAAGTTAAGGCTTGTCAGGTTAGCGTGACGTCAGAGCTCTGGTTACCTGTTTCAAGAAACAAAAAAGTGTCACAAAACAATTCAAAAATACATTACAAAGTACAGCTACACTCATAATAACACCATCTAATATAAATTATTTTAAAACATATTTCACAATAAAGTTATAAATGCTCAAAGATATGAGTTCTCAGGTGTTAAAAAAAAGACAGAGGGCTTAAATACATTTACATACATGTGTAGACGTATATAAGTGCATTGAAGCCCTTTGCAGTTAAGTAGATAACAACATAAAAACTCATATTTATGCAATATTCATTTTTAATAAAGGTTTTAACTATGTATTTACTGTAAATAGTTGACATTCAAATGTTCTGCATATAGGGGAATATGTTCTATGTATTTATAGATAGATATTTCTATATATATCTGTATATATCTATACTTATATATACTCATATATGTGTATGTATATATATATATATGTATATAAATATGTATTTATGAATAAATAGAACATATTTTTCTATGTGAAGAACATTGGAATGTGAATAATCATATTGTCAAGACTCTCTCTGCTGCCTGTGTTGTTACACCTGATCACTTACCTGCCTGTCAAACTCAGCCTCTGTTAGCCCAACCTACATCCTCTACTTCAGTGTTTTTCAACCAGTGTGCCGTGGCACACTAGTGTGCCGTGAGAGATCCTCAGGTGTGCCACGGTGGACTGACAACAGGGTGACATATTTTTTAAACTTTGCTTGTTTTTTACTCCCAGTGCAGGGGTAGTTTGTAGGAGGCATGGCATAACAGCACAATACATACAGTATGTGTGTGTTTGTGTGTATGTGTATATATATATGCTGTATTAGGCTACAATGTGTG
>CAJPDP010785574.1:539-10797 GCA_905336975.1 Bombina variegata variegata
TTTAGTGGGGCCACCCTTTCCAACCTCCACATGTTAGCGTGCCCTAGCCTTTCGCTTGAGCACTATCATTTTACTCTGCAATTGTAATATGGAACTAAAAATGGAAGCTCTATGGATTGCGCTTTAACGATGTTAGCACATTATAGGGCTGTATTCTTTATGCTTCACCGCAATCTAGACCAGAATTCATTATCGGATTACAAGTGGTGCGCTAATGCTTGAAAGGGATGCAATAAGCAGTATTGTTGTACCAAGTTAAAATTAGCTCACAACTTGATAATACAAGTCTATAGTAAATCAAAATTACCAGCGAAAGTTTAGCACAGCCGACATTGGTCTAGCTCACCCCTAACTTTCAATGGATATTGCAACACGCAATTATATTGATATAAATGTTTTCAAGGGTTAAAAAGGGATAAGGTATATGGCAAGATGTTTGAATGGAAAGGGCTCCAATGTGTGTGTGTCTAAATATGAGTATGTATATAAGAATATATGTGTATGTATGCATTAGTATGTCTAAAAATGCATGTGCCCACATATAAACACATATATACACTTGAGCCCTTTCCAATCAAATACCTTAAAACGTGGAATATAATTTTCAATCAATTTTAATATTTTTTTAATGATTTTTTAAATAGAAATACTTGAAATTCCTGTTTTTCACTTAGAAAAAATATTTTTATTTGTAAATATATATTTCTATATAAAGATCCTTATATACAATTTCTCTCTTTCTCCTCTTTCCACTCTCTCTTTCCCCTCTCTCTCCTATAGATAAATAGGTATATATATATATTTTACGAAAAAATATTCATATATACATATATACACACACATATATATATATATATATATATATTTAAAAATAATATTTTCTTCTAAGTGAAGAACATAGTAATTTGAAGTATTTTTAATGCACCCCTGACTTTAGTCCAGTTGGTCTAGTGCATTTTTGGCTTAGTGTGCAAGCGATAATTGTCAAAACGATTTATTTAGTGTACCCCATAGAAGGGAAAGGGAGTTAGTACAGTTGTGATCTATGCCTCAATTGTTGAATGTTTTAAATTGTGAATTTAAAACTCTCTCTCTCTCTCCTTTGATAAATGTTTTTTTTTTACAGTATAGGCTGATGATTAATCTTTACATAACAATATCATACTGTGAATGCTGTTAGCATACTTGCAGAATGTCTATGGTAGTTAGTCTATAGCAATAGAATTTCACAGACAATACATATCTCTATAACCTAAACCACCAGTTATTGTGCCTGCTGGGATAATAATTAAAGGGAACTAGTACCTGTGCATCCTTTATTTCAGGCATCAGGCTATTAATGACATGTTTTATTTATGTGGTGTACTAAATATCTTCAGGACACAGTGTCATAACACCAGACAAAATAAAGTGTCAGGGTTGCTGGTTTCTGTTCAGAGAAGCCTGAAAATTTTTTGGCAATGGAACACAATCAATTTCCCTTAAAAATCTGCTCTTAGTGCCTTCAGAAATATGCTAAATTATAGATGATTACATCTCCTGGGATTAGTTATCCGATCTATTTAAAGATGCAATTGAATCTGCCGAGATGGAAGATTTGGTTAGCAAACGATAAGAATATGTGACAAACAACCAGGTTTACTAAACACCATGGGATACATCCAGAAGTACTTGACCGTATCATTTATCCTGTTTATCAATTTCTTAGAATTATTTTTAATCGGTTTATAGCTATATAAAATGTGTTCCACATTTCCTCTTCAGGACTTATTTTTGTTTTTAGAAATGCTTATTTTTCCTTATTTTGGTCAACAAAAACAAAATGAAGTCAGAAGTATAGAATACTTAATCTCTTTTTCTATATAAGGTCGGCTCATATTTACCCATAATTAGGTTTGCGCAAGGTCGCAAACCGATAAATATGCTGTCGCAAGCAATTTTGTGTATCAACTGTTTTTCCGATGGCGTGTTATACCATAATATTGGAAGCCGGGTCTGGCTGCCGAAAATATTTTTTTCGGCCCATAGAAAATATTAAAAGCCATTAAAGGCACATTAAACACTAAATAAATGCTAAATAGAATGATGCATTCAAAGTAAAGATTAGTCTGAAAATAACATGTAGCTGTATTTTTTAAAGTTTCATTAGCTGTTTTAATAGTGACAAAATAAGTATAAAACAATAGGAGCTGCCATGTTGTAACTTAGGTTCCTTTCTCTGCTGTGGCCAATTAAGGAAAGTTATAAATAGGTCACTAGAGTGTGCAGCCAATGGCTGTGTGGGATATAACAATGTTCTGCACTTCCATTTCTATCAGGAATGTAAAAGCTCACAATTTTAGAATGGAATTACAGGAAAAGGGGACAAAATAAATAATGAATGTATATTGCAGACTTTTTTATATGTACAATTGATCATTTTCTATTTCTATTTCAAAGTGTTTAATGTCCCTTTAAGGCTTCCTCTGCCTTAGATTCAATTTTAGATTTAGTATTCATTTTGACAACTAAAAAATGTAGTATGCTAAATACTCTTGTGGAGTAAATAAAATGTGTAATAGTGATTAAGACAGGTTTTTTTAGGCTCAGATTTTACCTTTCATGGATCAGATAAAGTGTGCATTAAAAAAATATGCTTCGTTAAAAATGTAGAACCATTCCATGAGAAAATATGCAGGAATCTTCACATGTACTTAGCAATATATGGCAGCTACACACTGCTGAGTTGTCTACCTCAGTATGCTCCCATAGAACATTATTAAAGGTTATTAAGCAGAATATTAATAGAAAAAAGTCAATCTGATAGAAGTATATTGGAAAGCTTTTTTTAAAAAAATTATAAGCTCTATCTGAATCTTGACAGTTTAATTCGGACTTATATTTTCCGGAAAAAAATAAGAGAGTTCTGATTATAGAGACTAAATAGACAATAGTCTGCAATAAACATAGATTATTTGTTTTTAAAGGGTTAAACTATCATTATTGAAGACATATTAACCAATTCATTGCCTGAGGCACAATATGAATGTATCTATGGGGAAATGTGAATTCACCTTAGATCCTATAAACTCTGAAAGGGTTAGCTGCTAAGTTAGGTGCATATCTGGCTTTTAAACCATATTTTATGCTTGACAAGCAACATATGAATAATATATAGACCATTGGTGGATATAATTGAGATTAATGCATGTATATCAATCAATACATGACACAGTAATATAATACTTTAAAATAATATATTGCATTGATTTATATTCATGGATTTCTGCATCAAATCTGTCCTGTACCCAAGGAACAGCTTTAAGCTGGTAAAAATATTTTGTCTTCTTATAATAAATGAATGTATTTTACAGGTCTATGTAGAACAGCACTGGGCATTTGTAATGATTCTGCAATTTTTTTTTAATTTTTTTTTTATCTTTTCAGAAGAGCTCCAGAAAGTCTTGTTTGAGCAAATAGATTTACGCAGGAGACTGGAGCAAGAATTTCAAGCGTTAAAAGGAACGCCTTCATTTCCCGTTTTCAGTAAGATCAATTTTAAAGATTCATTGTTCCGTCTTTCTATCTTAGAATAAAAACAACTGAGATGGTAATAATAATCAATATAAGCTCTTTTCCTTGGTTGGATATAAAATAAATCATATAGATCTGAATAATCAAATTTATTAATCAAATTAAACACACAACATATAACAAAACAAACATGCAGAATGGTTCTTTTTCCTTAAATAAAATACATAGACATATGCATATAGATTTTGTCAGTGTGGTTTTGTTAATTAAAATGATGTATTAATATTTATTAGTTAAAAACAATTCAAGTGCAGATTTTGCACATTTCAAAAGAAGTTAATTAGTGACTTTTTCATAGGTAAAATGTTTGTATTATTTTGCAAAAGAAAATACACACTCCTCACCATCTTAAAGGGACAGCAAAGTCATAATTAGACATTCATGATTCAGAAAGAGCATACAAATGTAAACAACTTTAAAATTTACTTCTATTATTTATTTTGCTTCCTTCTCTTGTTATCCTTTGCTGAAATTTTTAGCTAGGAAAGTTCAGGAGCAGCAAATAACCTAGGTACTAGCTGCTGATTGGAGGCTGCATATATACTGATTGTCATTGGCTCATGATTCAGATAGAACATACATTTTTTTGTAAAATAACTTTTATATGTAGTTGTGTTAATAAGTTTGTTTCATTCTCCTGGTATCCTTTGTTGAAGGAGCAGCAATGCACTACTGGGAGCTAGCTAAATACATCAGGTGAGCCAATGGCAGAAGGTATATATGTGCAGTCACCAATAATCAGCTAGCTCCAAGCATTGCATTGCTGCTTCTGAGCACAAGAGAACAAAGTAAATTTAATAGAAGTAAATTAGAACGTTATTTAACACTGCATGATCTATCTGAGACATCAAAGTTTACTTTTGACTTTACTCTTTCTTTAAATATTGCCATGTTCTTGTTATGTTTCTTTAAAAAAAATTAATAAGTTTAATTTGAGTTTTTAACAAATAAAGGGCCAGATTATAAATTAAGCACAAAATATCGTTTCCACTAAAGTGATATTCGTGCTCAACTTAGTAATACCAGCGCAAATGTATGTTGCTGGTCGTTAATGGCGAGAACGCGCTATTAAAAATGCAATCCCCATAGTAAGACCAGCGACGTATCCTTAAGGGGTTAAATTAATCATATTCATTTATGGTATTGGTCTCTGTATTGATCATAGGCAATGCACATGTCCTGGCACCAGGGCCGACTCTATAATTTGACCAGGTGGAACCACGGGAGACAGGTGGTATTTGACAGCAGTGACATACAGAGAGAGCATGTTCTGGCTAATAGCATTTTTTAAGATAAATTACTGTCATATGGTATCCATCAGCTGGTTATCAGCATGCTCTCAAGGAACATTCCACTATACTGAACTTTATTCCTTGAGACAGCTGGAAATGGTTGGGTCTAGACTGTAGTGGACAAAAAGTTGAGGACATCATTTCATTTTAATGGACCCAGTCAGCTCAATATCTTGAACCACCCTTGAGCCAACCATCTTTATTCCAACATCTTGAGCTGACCATCTTTATTTCAACATCTCTTGTATGTTTATTGCTATACCTCAGGCCTGCCCAGATCATTTTACACTTTATTTCTCATTCCAAAACCACTTCTATTGATTTTCTTATTTTTAAACAATTAGTAATAATTTTTGTTGCTCCAATAATGTAGTCTACACAATTAATACAAATTGTATTGTACACAGACACATCGAAATGAAATGTGCCCGTGTGTTCATTTTATTGGATTACAATATTGTTGTATAGGCAAGACCTCTGTGTTTCTGGAGTATTTCAAAGAAAGACAGAAATACAGAAAGTATGATAGATATCTATGTAGAGAATTAATTAGGTTGCATGAAAAGGGACTTGGGATATATCAAAAGAAAGATATAGGTGAAGGCAGCTCAGAAAGATACGTCTACACTCATTAATCTGATTGTAATTGTAATGTAAGGAGCTTTATATTCCGTCAGTGAAATTTTTTCTGTGTGTTGTCTAATATTTATACCTTTGTTTAGACCTATTATGAATTTTCAAAGCATCTTCTTGGCTCTCATGTAGGGCCCGGTGATCTAAAGCTCTTTACTCAGGCGAGATGGATCTAAGAGGTTTCATCAGTACGGCCAGGTACCTAAAATAAATGTAGAAACGCAAACTTTACCATGAGAGCTAATTAAAGGAATAGTCTAGTCAAAATTCAACTTTCATGATTAAGATAGAGCATGCAATTTTAAGCAATTTTCTAATTTGCTCCTATTATCAAATTGTCTTCATTCTCTTGGTATCTTTATTTGAAAAAGCAATGCTTGCTGATTGGTTGGCTACATTAAGACACCAATCAGCAAGTGCTACCCAGGTGCTTAACCAGAAATGGGACGGCTCTAAAGCTTACATTCAAATAAAGATACCATGAGAACGAATAAAAACTGTTAATAGGAGTAAATTTTAAAGTTGCTTAAAATTGCCTACTCTATCTGAATCATGAAAGTTTAATTTTCACTAGACTATCCCTTTAATTCACTATGAAGAGTTCTGTATGTAAAGGACATACTCCTATATTACAATATAAAGCCTAATATTGTGTGATTTCTCTCCATGGCGGCGAGTTTAAGATAATCAGGCCGTAGTGTTCTCTCCATCACTGTACCTTTGTTAGCAAACATTTGGCTTCCTGTCTTGAAGAACTAGCTGGTTCCCCTTAAATAATCCAGAATAAAACGTTTTAACAACTAAACTGACGAATAAAATGTAGCAATGTTCTTTTCAACATCAAAGTGGGTACAAAAAATATAATGTAATTAAATGTGTTTGGAGTTCTTTTGGATGCTGAGAGACGGTAGAATTATTTCTGCATCTTAAGAAAATTGAATATAACTACCAATGTGTGATGAATACAGATTCAAAGTGATTGACAGACCCTGCTCTCACTCAGCTGGTCAAGCAAGACCAGTGGTCAGCACTGCACATGGATTTCCTACTGCAGTGTTAAATTTGCCACGATCATGGGCAAACATGTTCCTTAGTTGAGAACATTATTCGACCATGTTTGATAAATGGGGGCCATTGCGCTCATATAGCTTCATCAAAATAAAAGATCCCCATTACAAAATCTTAAAATAGCATGCCTTGTTATTTAACTCACTAGTCCATACTCTTTTCTTCTCACCCTTAAGCAAGAACCTAATAGGAAATATTGTACTTTTTTGCTACATTATGTCACAGATCTTGATATTATCCGCTACTCGTCATCAACAAGTACTATCTATGTTTATTTGTTTTATCTGTAGATTAAATACGGATGTAGTGTCTAGGTACTGCATAAGCATAGTCAGTAAGGTGTTGCTTTGTTTTTACTAGTATTGGGGGGGGGCAATACAATTTGTCTGGGGTCCACTAAAACCATATTCAGTCTTGAATGTGCTTTTCACTGATGTAGTCAAACCCAGTGGCCAATTCCAAACTTTGCTAAGTTGTTGTTGTAAACTAAACCCATCAGGGCTCTAGTCTTCATTTATTTATCTTTATGTCCCTTGAGTGCTTGCTAATAGCTTCCTCGTACAAGTAAATTTGGCTCATTTAGTTACTTCCTGTGCTCTCCAATAGCTCCCTATGAGCTTGGTAAAAAATCTTATGCTAAATAGTTGTTTAATGTGTTTAACTGCAGCCTCTCTGCTGTTTGCTGGCTTCCAATCTCCATTACAGAGTGCTTCGACCATCAATGCACCCTTACATTTACAATACACACTAGGATAGAAGCCCACTGAGGTATTGCTTGCTTCTTAAATAATTTGTGTTCATTGGCAACTTTTCAATTCCTCATGGAGAGTTTGTATATTACGCTGCCCATTACAGATGGCTCTGAGTGCTATTACCTTTATTTGTTATCAAATCATCTCCCTCCTAACAACTATTATTCAGTGCACTCAAACTATAAAGTCAGTGGTTTCTGCTTTCTCTCACGTATCATTCCCACAAGGACACAAATAGTATTTATCAACAGGAATCTAATACATATATTTACTTATAAAATTATTGCTATATAGAGATTCTTTTATAACCATAAACAATTTAAAATCCTCATGAAAAGACGCCCGGTAGTGCAGTCTACATGGGACTGCAGTTTACAATTAACTAAGTACACCTGTATCCCACAGAACCAATTCATTGTCTGTCTTGTGTGGCATCTGAGTGCTGATTTGCCTGAATTTTCTGCCACAATCTCCAAACCTCAACCTCATTGAACATATTTGGGAAAGGTGACACAAAACTTGTAGAATAAATGCCAGAAAGTATTAAAGAAATCATTAAAGGGATATGAAACTCAAAAATTAGATTTTGTGATCTAGACAGAGCATACCATTTTTAAAAAGTTTCCAATTTACTTCTATTATCAAATTGTCTTTGTTCCCATGGTATTCTGTGTTGAAGAGATACCTAGGTAGGCACCTGCAGCTCTACATGACAGGACATAGTGAAGCCATCTAATGTTCTTGCAAATGGATAACATTCTTGCAAAACTGCTGCCACATAGTGCTCCAGAAATGGGCCGCCTCCTGAGCTTAGATCCATGCTTTTCAACAAAAGATACAAAGTGAACAAAGAAAAATTGATCATAGAAAGTTGTTTAAAATTGCATGCTCTATCTGAATCATGAAAGAAAAATATTGGATTTCATATCCCTTTAAGGATAGTATTGGTACCAAATATTGAGACATTTTTATTTTCAGAATGTAATAAAAAACATTTTTTTTTTAACTTTTATTAGCGAAAATTATGTATTTAGTTTTTTAAAAATTCTGAAACAAAAGCAGTTTATGCAAGTGGACTCCGAATTTTGTACCTTATTGGATAGATAGATAGATAGATAGATAGATAGATAGATAAATGAAACGTAATGAAAACCAAGTATTAAGTTCCAACAATACATTAAAATATTTGTTTGCCGTTTTATTAACAACTCTGACTTTAATATGATATAGCTGATTTACCATCTTTTTTAATGTGGCAATGATCAAATAAACAGGATATAGATACAGTTTAAAGTACTTACATTTAAATTTTAAAAAAAAATTGTGCTATTTGAAAACACAAATAGTAACCATTGGAATATTAATAAGCATTTTCAGTCTATTGTTGGATAGTATAGGTCACAAAATAAATCTTTGCAATTTCTACTGTATATTGTGTTTACCCATTTGAATTTTACACGTGAATTCATAGCCCTAAACACTGTACTTATAGGTTACTGTATACATATGTTCTTCTGTTAATATTTAAAATTAGAGACATAAAGCTTACAAATAAGAACAATTGTATAATTGTTTGCTAAGGGTGGCAAACTGTAGCTGAATCTTTGTATTTAGATGACATTCTCAGCAAAAATCCTCATTGGCTGTAGACAGGTTACATTTCAAGAACAACCTCACATAGATACAGGTGGAACTTCCAAATAAGCAGGCTGCTTCCTCTGCAGTGAGCTTATGTCTAAACCCTGGCCTGACGGTGGCTTTTGACGTTTTACATTTTTACTGCTCTAGTATGGGCATCTGGGCATCAGCTTTGTTATTTGCATTGCTAAAATAATTTATTCTGGGATTGAGTCTGTGAGTCATAAAATAGTTTGACTTGGAGGCAATGGTCCTTATCTAAATCTCACATGGTAACCTGGAATCTCTAGCTTCCGCAAGCTTTATTCCTTCTCTCTGTTCTTATGGCCATCTGAACCCCACTGACATCCTCAAACCCTTTTCTATTGCCTTATCTCTTTTTCTTCCTTTATTTTGTCTCTCTAGATCTCATCTCCATTTTCTATTTCAGATAAACCTATTAGTTAGATGGACATATTTAATAAATAATGATATACAAATTAAATTGCTCACTTTATTACTGGGAATGATACAAACAATTCTTCAGACACATGACAGTCTTCAAAATTCACATAACATAACATTTCCTGATATTTTTTCTAACAACTAAACTGAATTTCTAATGGAGTGACACTTGTAGAAGGATGAAATTAAATGCTGTCATAAATCATTGGTAGATGTCAGTTCCTTGTGAGACGTTTGAATAATTGCATTTCTTTCTTTTTTTTCTTTTTTTTAACAGACAATTTCCATGATCAGATGAAAAGAGAATTGGCATACAGGGAAGAAATGGTACAACAACTCCAGATTGTAAGTGTCACTTTACAAATTGTTCATGTATATACTGTATATATTATTGCAATCTTTTAATAATTATGTATATAAATATGTGTGAGTGAATATTAATGATGCACCAAAATGCAAAACCGAAAATTCAGGATGCACTTTGCCGAAAATTCTTTTTTTTTTTTTAAATAGTTTTTTGTATAATTGTATTACTATAAGACTTTTTAATTAATTTCATGAATTTAAAAGAATCTAAAATGAAAAAACTACAATCCAATAAAATAACCCCACTTTTATTGAAAGTAACACATCTGACAGAATCAGAGTTAACAGTTTTTTTTTAACCAATTATCCAGTATAGTCCTAGAAAACATTTATTATGTGCAAAACGGTCAAAGTAGTGAACTCAAACAGCAGCTGTAGGCGAGCATCAAATTTGAAATATACTACACAATAATTTTTACTGAAAATAACAAGGGGAAAAAAAATAAAAAATAAAAATAACTGATAATGCCATTTTCGTCCGAAACGTTTCTG
>CAJPDP010786047.1:0-10277 GCA_905336975.1 Bombina variegata variegata
AGCTACAGGGTCAAAGTTTACTCAATGATGATGAATAGGGGCGGACCGAACATCGCATATGTTCGCCCGCCGTGGCAAACGCGAACAAGCTATGTTCGCCGGGAACTATTCGCCGGCGAACTATTCGCGACATCTCTATCCCTGAGGTATGATGGCAATCTTGTAACATATTTCTGTAAGTTTCTATCGACATATTCGGAGAGGTTGCTTGATAGAGATCCACTGCTCGATATAATGGGTCTTCCTGGCGGGTTGTCTAGGGATTTGTGAATTTTTGGCAATTGATAAAAGACTGGAGTGATTGGATGTGATATTTTGATATAATTATACTCTCTCTCGTTGAGTATTTCCTGTGTTCTGTCTTTTGTCAGCAAGTCTTCTAGTTCTTTCTTATATTTCGCCACTGGTTTGTTATAGAGTCTTTGGTAGGTTTTTTCATCATTAAGGATTCTCCTACATTCTTCAACATATTTTCCTCTATTCATGATGACTATACCACCAACTTTGTCTGCCGGCTTTATTGTTAAATCATGATTCTTTTCTAGGTTCTTAATAGTGTCTATCTGAGACTTAGATAGATTATGTTTGATATGTTTGATCTTCTCAGTTCTTAGGTTTCTAATATCTTCGCAGACATTAATTTTGAATGCTTCGATGGCGCTTCCTTTGCTGCTGGTTGGATAGAATGTCGATCTTGGTTTAAGATCCGTGTGTTTGAATTGGTCTTTTGCTAGTTGTCCCTGCTGTATTAGATGTGTTTCAATGGGAGACCTCAAAAAATGTCTCTTCAGTGTCAGTTTCCTGATGAATTCTTTAACGCTTATAAACGTCTGGAATTTATCCATCCCTTTTGTTGGAGCAAAGCTTAGCCCATAGGCTAATATTGATTCTTCTTTTTCTGATAGTGGTGTGGAGCTTAGGTTGAATATTCCTTTTGTCTTCTTTTGACTCGTCGATCATTTGTTACTAGCAGATTTAGAAGCTGCAAGTTGTTGTTTTTCTTTTTGCTTCCTTAATTTTGATCCCTCTCTATTACCTCTATGGGTCTTCTTTTTTGATTGGGGCTTCTTTGTTCTTCTAATTCTGTATTTTTTCTTTTTAGTGTGGGTCTTTCCTTCTCTTTCTCTTTGGGGATTTGGGGTCTTTCCCCTAAAAAAAACTGATCTGAGGTTGAGGCTGAGTTTGGAATCTGTGTATTCACTGGGTTCACATTACCCTTATGGGCCTGGGGTGTCTGGTAGTGATGGTGTTGTTCTGTCTCTTGATTAGCCCTTTGTTGTATATTAATAGGCCTTTTGTAGTATTGTGGAGGGTATTCTCTCCAACTTGATCTATGATTTGTATTTCTGTAGTTGTTAGGTATGTGTTGATCATAGTTAGCTTGGTTGCCATAATATTGGTTTCGTCTCCCATAGATTGGGGGTTCTTGTCTATGATCAGAGAAGGATATCCTTCTTCCATAATTGTTTCTAATTGGGGATGTTCTCACATTTCCCTGATATTTGTTGGAGTAATGGTAATCTCTCTGATGTTGTCTATGGTGGTAGGGGGCATTGTATTGTCTGTTGTAGTTGTAGTACTGTGGCCTCGCTTTCTGGTGTTGGTAATTGTTATAACTCTCACCTTCAGATCTTGATTCGTACTCATAGCTTCTGTGATCATTAATTCCCCTATAATCACGTTGTACTTCCTCATTGGAATCATCCCAGTGTTTGTTGTGATGTGGGAGATTTCTTCTGGGTGGACCTTGGTTCCTCAATGTTCTCCTTTGCAGGTAATGATGATCTCTTGGTTCTCTCTGTGGATTCCTAAATGAATCTGGGTAGTGTTCTTGTCGTCTTTTATTCCGTTTAACCTCTATCCAGGGGTTAGGAGTTCCCATATCTGTGTTCTTTGGCTCCTGGTCAACTCTGAGATGGGCAGAGTTGGTTTCATCTTCAATTCTTTGCTCTTCTATCTGCATAGTATTTGAGTCATTCTGTTTTTTGCTTCCAATTCTCTATTCAGTTTCTTTGATTTTTTCATTATTATGTCTTCCCTAATTTTCGTAACTTTTTGACCAAATTGTCCTTCCTGTCTATTATTTCCTTCGATTCAGAATCTGTTACATCTATATTTGTTATCATAATCTCATCATCTTTAATTTCATTGTCTAGTTCCTTTATTAAGGATGATCTGTATTCTATGATAAGCCTAATCAATTGTTTTGATGTTTCAAGAAATATATTGGTCCATTTTTCTGCAAAAAATGGGTCAACTAGCTGGAAAGCACAGTCTTTTTTAATACTGAGACCTTTTGGTATGATGTCAAGTTCTAAACATTTGTTTAAAAATGATATTTCCGCTTTATATTTAACTTCAGATGTTAATAATTTCTCTAAATTCTTGAAGATAGAGACAATATCTACTCTGTCTGGGTTGATGTGATTTTCAAATGTTGAAGTGGAAATATCTAATGTAATGTCCCTCCTTAATGATGCTAGTGAGTCCATTATGACTCTTTAATCGTGAGCTACTATGATAGTGTGGTCTCTTTAGATGCTTCAATAGTTATCAATTGTGTTAAGAATGGGGATTTGTCAATGGCAGTATGCTTATCCTATATGGTTACTAGTTGTTGTGGTGCGTGCTAAGAACTGGAAATATAAATTTTCCGTGGCCACTAGAGTGTTTTGCTGCTCAGATTACAGACTAGGTAAAATGTAAATCAAGGAAAAGGTGGTAGTAAACTGAGCGCTAAGAGAACACCCAAAGCTCACTGACAGGTGCCCCCTAGTGGACAACAAAGTATCAGATATATAGATGTGAGTGAGTGCTTAAAGCTGAATAGGCTGGGACCACAGCTAATTAAAATAATAATACAATCATTTAATATAGCACATTAAAAAACAACAATGCATTAATAGATTTATACAATTAATAAAATAAGTGTTATCAATAAAACCTGCATGGATCCATGAGATTACTAAAAATACTAAATCTAAAATGTATAATGAAAACAATATAGTGACAGAGATAATCTTTAAGGTGGAGATTCACAGATATATAGTACAATGCTATACGTTTGAATAAGGATGAAATCAACACATACGAGTGTGTGGAAAAAAATGTATGTATGGTAACCAAAAATGTCCAAAATTAAAGTCCAAATAAATGTCCAATCATCTAGTGAATCATAAAGTCCAAAAAAAATAAAATAAAATAAAATAAAATAAAAAATATGTCCAAATAATCAAAGTGTCCAAAAAGATAACAGCGTGTGTCTTCAAAGTGTCATATAAGTGATTGCCGTTCAAACAAAAATATAGAAATCCAAATGAATAACTCACACTTCAAAAATGGGCTAGACCGTGAAAAAATATATAAAGTGAATAACTTGTGAAGTCTTTAGAAAATAATCCTTAAAAATAATCAAATAGTGGATGTGAAGTTCCAAAATGATGCCAAAATAGTTATAAATATAAAGAATGTGATTTATAGAACCTGCAATTTAAACAAAAAAGAACAGTAATATAATAACATTCATAGTAACATTTAAGTGAATGAAAATAAGCTCACCAGTATGTCGACGCGTTTCGGTCCTTAACAGACCTTTCTCAAGACTATACTGTGGTTAGGTTGCTGGGAGCTTATATAGGGTAACTCTCTAAGCTGATTGGGTCTATTTTGGCGCCAATTTCTTGGTCTGCCCCTTCCTGTTAGTCCCTATGTTTGATGGGAAATGTATTTCTTTCTTTCTTTAGTGGATTCATTATTAAAATCGTATTTAAAGATTCTATTGGTGTTTGTGGTTGTATATATGTTCTTATGTTTTTATGAGGAATAACCTCTTTTGCTTTATCAGCCATTGTTATAGTAAGTTATGCCGTCGGGGTAAAATATCATTCTCACTTCCGGTTTTTACTGACTTCCTGTTTTTGATGTGACCGGATGTTTTGTTACTTCCAGTTTTAGAATGCCCCATCTGTGACTAGAATTTGTGCTTTTATGTGCCCTTATGCATATTTGTGCATGTGGTGTCGTGTGGTTACAATATGCCCCTGGTCCTTTTTAAGTCAATTTTTTAGCCGTAGCCGTAGGCTGTTGATCTCTGCTCCGGTTCTTGTGTGACTTCCGGTTATCGGCAAAACCGAATATTACGTCACTTCCGTTGTCTAAAATGGCCGAAACCGGAAGTGAGAATGTACTTCTAGATTATAAATATATCTGAGTGTATATTTCTAAGTATAGAAATATCTGAATGTATGGGACAAAGTTTCAATATAACAATTGATGTAATAAGGGCAATTTTGGAAAGTATCAGTTTGTCAGAAATTATAATGTAGGAGCAACTTATAATATGTAACTTTTGTAAACATAATATTTCAGCTTATGAAACACTCTAAAATACTTTATTCTGTGCTTCTTTACCATAAAACATATATGACATTAGTAATCTTTGTCATATATATAGAGTGTAAATTAATAGTTAGATAAGTGGTTGTTGAAGAAGAGACTCAGAATATAGTAACATCAATTCATACTAACTTAGTCAGGTCTCATTTGTTATTGTAACATATATGGACAAATTAGAAATAATACAATTAATATTGTGTCCCACCTTATGTTATCATGATACAGATGGACCGATTTAAAGATGGATGTATGTTAGCATCTATTAGAATAATTATGTGCATATTTTTATAGTTTTATAATTTTCCCCTTCTATTTTCAGATGGACTATTATAGGGATATTTAGATATTTAGATAGATAGATATTCTTGGTCTAGGTTTTTAATCATGGCAATGATGTTCGTCATAGGTGGGGTTATCTTTGGATATGTTGATATCTGACCTACTATTAGTGGGGATGGCATATATACGAGTACTGTGTGCTAGACTGTGATTCCAGGATTGAACTCATGTTTAGCGAAGAGGGTTTTAAAAAAAAAAGAGAGTTTTTGAAATATAAGGTTTGGAGTGTCATTTAAACCTGTTGGAGTATTTACACTCAATTTTTACAGCAAAAGAGCCATTCTGTTTGTGTGATAAAGTAGGGATTTTGTTCGTCCAAAGGGGCTGGTTGTTTCCTAGGGTCATGCCCGATGGATAGTGTGAAAACACATGCGGTCATCTTGGTGTACCTGGTCTGGTAAATTCGTTAATCCAATCCAGCTCCTTATTGTGTTTTCCCTTTATCAATTGTTTAAGTTGATATAAGCAATTCAAGACCATGGTTACAATAGGTTAATCTTTCCTTAGGGATAGAAGGTGTGAGAGGTCCTCCTTATGGTTCAATCCTTTAGGGTAAAGGCAATCCAATGTGAAAATCCTTTTGGATTCATTAAATAGGAGTTTTTTCTCGTGATCTCCTCCAACTTTTGGTGACCTTCTGTATTCCAAAGAATTTGAAGTCTTTGATGTTGCCTCTGTGTGTCGTTGAAAAATGTTTGTATAATGAAGTATCAGTATTCAACTTTTTGATGCACAGAATGTGCTCTCTAATTCTATCTTTGAGGGCTCTAGATGTTTGTCCCACATATTGAAGGCCGCAGGAGCAGAAAATTACATATATTATTCCTTTGTCATGGCATCTTATTAGGTCCTGGATTTTATATTGGTCCCTCTTACATTGTGGAGAAAAACGGTCAGTCTTCAGTCCACTCTTGCATGCCTTGCAATTCGGGAACGGGAAGAAGCCTCTAATTGATTTGCCTTGGAAATCTGTAATTTTTCTTATTTTGTTTCTCGGGATGCTGGGTGCAAGTTTGTTCTTCAAATTATCAGTCTTCCTGTAGATAAACCTTGGTTGGAATGACAGTTTTTCGCCTAATACATCATCCTCTTTGAGTATGGCCCAGTGTTTTTTAATGATTCTTTCTATAATGAATCTATTGGCACAGTACTCAGTTATCATGGGCACGTTGATGGTATTTTCTTCCCATTTCTTCACTGGTCTCATTTTATATTTAATGAGGTCCTTTCTTTCGATGTTCCCAACTTCTTCAATTTTGTCTTCTAGAGTCTCTTTGGCGTATCCCCTTTCCAGAAATCTTTCCTTTAATACATCTGCCTGTTCTGCCCATTTTTTGCGGTTGGAACAGTTCTTCCTTGTCCTTAGGATTTGTCCCTTTGGTATATTAGCCTTCCAAGTTGGATGGTGGCAACTCAGGCTGTGAATGTAATTGTTGCAGTCGACCTCCTTAAAGAAGGTCGACGTTTCGATCTTACCATTTGTGATTTCGATTGTTAGATCTAGAAAGTTCAGCCTGTTGTAGCTGTATTCGTATGTAAATCTCAGGTTCATTAGGTTCTGGTTCATCACATCAATGGTATGCTTCAAATCCTCTAGTGTACCTTTCCAAATTATCAAGATGTCATCTATGTATCTTAGATACAGGACCAGGTCCACGCTAGCTGGGCANNATCTGTTCCCATTTACCCATATAAAGGTTTGCGTAGCTAGGCGCGAACCTGGTCCCCATTGCTGTTCCACGTAGTTGTTTGTAGAAGATGTTGTCATTACAGAAATAATTGTGACTCAAGATATAATTTATGCTATCTAATATAAATGTACGTTGTTCCTCAGGCACCTCAGGGTTTTTCCTGAGGAAGAAATTGACTGCCTCTATACCTGCTTCATGTGGGATGCTGGTGTACAGTGATGTTACATCTCACGTCGCCAATATATAGCTTTCATCCCAGGCTAGTGTGTCTAATATAGATAGGACTTGAGTAGAGTCCCGGAGGTATGATGGCAATCTGGTAACATATTTCTGTAAGTTTTTATCGACATATTCGGAGAGGTTGCTGGATAAAGATCCAATGCCCGATATGATGGGTCTTCCCGGCGGGTTGTCTAGGGATTTGTGAATTTTTGGCAGTTGATAAAAAACTGGAGTGATTGGGTGTGATATTTTGATGTAATTATATTCTCTCTCATTAAGTATTTCTTGTGTTCTGGCTTTTATCAGCAAGTCTTCCAGTTCTTTTTCATATTTCGTCACTGGGTTGTTGTGGGGTCTTTGGTAGGTTTTTTTATCATTCAGGATTCTCCTACATTCTTCGTCATATTTTCCTCTATCCATAATGACTATGCCGCCACCTTTGTCTGCCGGCTTTATTGTTATGTCATGATTCTTTTCTAAGGTTTTAATAGTATCAATCTGAGATTTAGACAGATTATGTTGGAAATGTTTGGTCTTCTCAGTTCTAAGGTTTCTGATATCTTTGTAGACATTAATCTCAAACGCTTCAATTGTGTTTCCTTTGCTGCTGGTTGGGTAGAATGTCGATCTCGGTTTAAGATCCGTATGAATAAATTGGTCTTTTGTTAGTTGTCCCTGCTGTGTTAGATGTGTTTCAATGGGAGACTTCAGAAAATGTCTCTTCAATGTCAGTTTCCTGATGAATTCTTTAACGCTGATAAACGTCTGGAATTTGTCCATCCCTTTTGTTGGAGCAAAACTTAGCCCATAGGCTAATATTGATTCTTCTTTTTCTGATAGTGGTGTGGAACTTAGATTGCATATTCCTTTTGTCTTCTTTTGGCTTGTTGATCCCTTGTTACTAGCAGATTGAGGAGATGCAGGTAGTTTTTCTTTTATCTTTCTTAATTTCGATCCCCCTCTATTGCCTCTATGGGTCTTCTTTTTTGAGTGGGGCTTCTTTGTTCTTCTGATTCCGTGTTTTTTCTTTTGAGTGTAGGTCTTTCCTTCTCTTTCTCTTTGTGGATTTGGGGACTTTCCCCTAAAAAACCTGATCTGAGGTTGAGGCTGAGTTTGGGATCTGTGCCTTCACTTGGTTCATATTGCCCTTATTGGTCTGTGGTGTCTGATAGTGATGGCGTCTTTCCGTCTGATTGGCCCTCTGTTGTATATTCATAGGTTTTTTTATAATTTTGTGGAGGGTATTCTCTCCAGCTTGGTCTCTGATTTGTGTTTCTGTAGTTGTTGGGTGTATATTGGTCATCATTGGCTTGGTTGCAATAGTGTTGGTTTCGACTCCCATAAGTTGGGGGTTCTTGTTTATGATCATAGTAGGATGTTCTTCTTACATAGTTGTTTCTAATTGGGGATGTTTTTGCATTTCCCTGATATTTGTTGGAATAGTGGTGATGCCTCTGATGTTGTCTGTAGTGGTGGGGGACATTATATTGTCTGTTGTAATTATAGTACTGTGGCCGCACTTCTTGATATTGGTAATTGTTGTAATTTTCATCATCAAATCTTGATTCGTATCCATAACTTCTATGATCATTGTTCCCCCTATAGTCACGTGGTGCTTCCTCGTGGGAATCATCCCAATGCTTATTGTAGCGTGTAAAATTTCTTCTGGGTAAACCCTGGTTCCTCATTGTTCTCCTTTGTGGATACTGTTGATCTCTTGATTCTCTCTGTGGATTCCTAGACGAGTCTGGGTAGTATTCTTTTCGTCTTTTATTCCGTTTAACCTCTATCCATGGGTTAGGGGTTCCCATCTCTGTGTTCTTTGGCTCCTGGTCAACTCTGGGATGAGCAGAGTTTATGCCATCTTCAATTCTTTGCTCTTCTATCTGCATAGTGTTTGGGTCATTCTGTTTTTTCGTTTCCAGTTCCCTATTTAGTTTCTTTGATTTTTTCATTATTATGTCATCCCTGATTTTCGTGACTTTCTTGACCAAGTTATCCTTCCTGTCTATTATTTCCTTCGATTCAGTATCTGTTAAATCTATATTTGTTATCATAATCTCATCATATTTTATTTCATTGTCTAGTTCCTTTATTAGGGATGATCTATATTCTATGATGAGTTTAATCAATTGTTTTGATGTCTCAAGGAGTATATTTGTCCATTTTTCTGCAAAAAATGGGTCAACTAGCTGAAAAGCACAATCTTTTTTAATACTGAGACCTTTTGGTATGATGTCAAGTTCTAAACATTTGTTTAAAAACGATATTTCTGCTTTATACTTGAGTTCAGATGTCAGTAATTTTTCTAAGTTCTTAAAGATAGAGGCAATATCAACTCTGGGTCGGTGTGGTTGTCAATTGTTGAAGTGGAAATGTCTAATGTGATATCCCTCCTTAATGATGCTAGTGAGTCCATTGTAACTATTTAACCGTGGGTTACTATAATAGTGTGATCTCTTTGGATACTTTAGTAGTTATCAGTAGTTACCAGTTATGTAAAAATGAGGAGTTACTGTAATGGTGTGATCTCTTTGGATATTTCAGTAGTTATCAGTAGTTTACAGTTTTGTAAAAAATGAGAAATGTCGATGACAGTGTAGTTATCCTATCGGGTGATGTTAATTGTGGTGTGTGCAAGGGGTTCTAAGTGGTCACTAAAAATCTATGCTGCTCAGATTACATACTAGGAGAAATGTATATCAAGAAAAGGAAGTTGTAAAACGAGTGCAAAGGGGGCGCCTAAAGCTCACTAACAGATGTCCCCTAGTGGACAACAAGTAATCAAATGTATAGATGTAAGTAAGTGAGCGCTTAGAGCTGAATAGGCTGGGGCCACTACTATTAAACTAATAAATTATACATGAATTTATTATAACAATGCAAACAAAGGTTCCCAGCTACCTAACCACAGTATAGTCTTGAAAAAGGTCTGTCAAGGACCGAAACGCGTCGACATACTGGTGAGCTTATTTTCATTCACTCTAATGTTATTATGATCGTTACTATATTACTGTTCTCTTTTGTTTAAATTACAGGTTCTAAATATCACTATTAATATTTAACACTATTTTTGGCATTTTTTGGAACTCTACTCCCCACCTTTTTCTTAAAGGAAACCAATCTAAATCTTCACGAACCTTTCCCCTCATAGTTTTTCACGGATTAACCCATTATGAAGTATGAAGATAGGAGATAATTATATGTATTTTTGTATTTTTGCTTTGAACGGAGATTCACCTATTTGACACTTTGAAGACACACGTAGCTATATATTTTCACATTTTTATATATTTTATATTTTTATATATAATTCGCACACCTTGCCCAAATGACTTATTTGGACATTGTTCTGGACTTTTTTTTGATTCACTACATTTGGACAACCTTTTTTTTTTTTTTTTTATTCACTACATTTGGACACCCTTTTTTTGACTCACTACATTTGGACATTTTTTTTATTCATTTGGACATCTAATTTGGATTTTGTACACTTATTGGGCACCACACAATACATTGTGTCTGCTGTTTTCACCGCTTTTAAATCTTAACATTGTACCTTTTAAGCATAATTGTCACCATATTGTTTTTAGACTTAGGATTTTAACATTCTCATGGATCCATGTAGAT
>CAJPDP010786332.1:0-11651 GCA_905336975.1 Bombina variegata variegata
CTTTGATAAATAGGGGCCTTATTCTCTTCAGCTGCTTCAGTAATAGTCTCCTCTGACAACAGCGCTCAGTATTGTGAGATGCCTACCTCTCAAAGCGCTGGGGTCCCCAAGCAGCTTATATCCCTTGCTGAATCCTCCGGATGGGACAGAGAGTATTACCAAAATCACCCCTAAACATTATTGTTTCACCTAAGGACAGATAAGGGACCATCACTCTTAGCTTTGAACTGCCGTCTGCTAAATTTTTCATGATCATTCGAGTCATAGATCCAGGGGGCCCAATTACCCCAGAAAGGAATGGTTTGGATGTCACACTAATCCAGTAAATTGGAATAGTGTAAACTCAGCCTATCACCTATATGCTCTTTAACCCTTTCTTTGAAAATTGGGGTTATCTATACTCGAATTCATGACCTTTTATCATTTGATACTTTCTTTATTTTAGGGATTGACTGTATTTACTAAAAATATATGCTTCAGTATTTTCCTTTACCAATGTGGCTAATGGACCTAGAGTTAGTATTATATTCCCCTGTGTGATTATGAGATATGTGATTTGTAGTCTTAGTATGCTTGTACAACTGCAAGGTGCTTCTAACTTCTGCTTATATATGTTATATTTCTATTTTTTATGTGCCTGGTATACATGTGGGTGTGTCAATCATTCACTTGTTCTTTTACTATTCATCTACACAGAATTTTTTAGATGTTCACCTTTTTGGGGGGTGGGGTTATTAACAAGGGCAGTTATATATTTTCTGACAAATAGATTTTGACACTTTTGCTGTGCTGCCTATGACTGGGGGGCAGGGCATATGTAATCTATAACTGCGAGTTGCAACATATTCTTTAAGGCCCTTATACTCTTAAACATTTGTATTTTTATAACCTGTTGTAGCTGTTGATTAGTTTATATAATTATTTCAGAAGCTTTTGACTTATTATTTCTGCCCACATACTCATGTTTTCTATTATGAGTATTATTCTATAGACTTGTTCTAACAAGGTCACACATCTTGTGGTCAGATCCATCTACGAACCTTATCATATTTGTTTCATTGTATGCAGTAGGGCTTAGGCAAACAAGACCCTTGCCTAGTGCGGCAGATTTAGGGGGCAGCACTTTTTTTTTTTTAGGTTTTAAAGCAGCTTTATTTGTAAAGGTAAAATGAGTCATTACAAAAATAAGCAAGAATACATACATATCAAATGAAATCACTCATAACAAGCCACTGATATATAGCAGTGTATATCCGCTTATGTAACCTAAGTAACAATTATAGTCAAAAAGTCAATTAGGATGTATCCTAGTGCTCTACCATTCCCCTTAGGGTTGTGTTGGTGTAGTTAATTGAGGTTGATACTCTTCAGCTATGAAGGTTTCCCAGGTTATTTTCATTTGTATGTAAGTAGGCTCTTGTTTGCGGAGCATGTAGGCATATTCTTCTAATTCTAACAGTTGGTGAAAATTTATTTTACCAGAGGGCCAATGTGGGCGTCTCTTTACTTTTCCACTTTTGGTCTATAAGATATTTTATACTGTTGCTAACTATAAAAATCAGTTTCTTTTTGGGGATTGGGAGTTTGTGAGGTAGGTTGTTGAGTAGCCATATTAATGGGTCGGGGGGTAATTCTACTTCTATCATCTTTGAGGTAGCTTTTAGAACGTTGTCCCAGCATGTTTGTATGGAGGTACATGACCACCAAACATGACTCATAGTACCCGCTGATTTTTCACACCTCCAACACCTATCACTGGTGGAAATGAATAGCTTGTTAAGTTTTGAGGGCATCCAATACCACCTCTTGATGATCTTAAGGTTAGTCTCAATAACTTTACTAGAGGAGGAGACTTTAGTTACGTTAGAGAAAATTCGAGGCATATCAAATTGAGAAATTTCGGTTTATGAAGAAAAGGGTGTGTCCCGGGGGCTTGGACTGTAGTAGTGAGTATATTATGGATAGAGTGCATTTTGTGGGGTTGGTGGCCTTACATAGGGATTCATATGGGGTCGTCGGGCAGAGTAGGTTTTTCCTATCAGGGTGTTTTATGATATAGGAGTGGCATTGATGTAGCAGTAACCAATTGGAGAACATTGTAAAACCATCTGCAATCAGGTCACATGAGGGGAGGAAGGCCTGTTCATTACCTAACTGGTGAATCATGATTGCCCGATGTGTCTGAAGCTAAGATTTCCCCCAGTTTTTCCCCGGTGTGAAGTCTACATTATCTGTGACAGGTGTTAAAGGGGAGGCTCTAGTTTTTGATTGCTTGTGTAATACCTGATTTAGTCTGCCAGCACTTCGTCCCTAGATGTGTTACTTCTGTAATGTCGTGTTTTAATCTCACCCATTTTTTGTGGCTATAATTTACAAACCAATTGGTGATTCTTTGGAGAAAGTTGGCTTTTTTATAGTTTTTCAGACTGGGGACTCCTAGGCCACCAGCCTTAATTGGCATAGACATGAGATTTTTGTTTATTCTCACTTTACGTTTGTCCCAAATTAATTCAAACATCCTGTTTTGAAGGTTTGGCACATAATTATTGGGCAGAGGGATTGGAAGGATTTGAAAGGGATATAGTATCCTCGGAAGGACGTTCATTTTTTTGGAATTTATCCTGCCCAGCCAAGTGAGATTCCCTGACCTCCAAGAGGACATGTCTGCTATTAAGGTGTTTTGAAGAGGTATGTAATTGGTTTCGAATAAGTCCTGTGTATTAGGTGTGAGGTATATGGCTAGGTATTTCAGTGAAGAAGATTGGATGCGAAATGGGAATAAGTCAGTGATTTGGGTTAGGGTAGTGTCGTTGCTGTGTATAGCTAGTAGTTCTGATTTTGATTTATTAATTAAATAGTTGGAGACTGTTTGAAAGTTATCTAGTTCTGACATTAATGGGGGAATAGACAAGGTTGGGTCTGTTAGGCAAAATAAAATGTCATCAGCATAAAGGAGTAATTTATGACTAGTGTCTTGGATCTGTATACCCCGAATATCCCTGTTGGACCGAACAGCAGAAGCCAGCGCTTCCACAACGCAAGCGAAGAGTAAAGGCGATAGGGGACACCCCTTTCTGGCACCATTTGATATATTAAAGGAATGTGTACAGCGTGTACAGCACCATTATCTTAGAGATAATAGTATCCCCCAACTGAAATTTATGGAGGATTCCACGGAGGAAGTGCCAGCAGATGCGGTCAAACGCCTTTTCTGCGTCCGCTGACACCACTACCGCAGGGACATGTGTGGTTTGGGCATGGTGTATCAGATGTATTGCCCTAACCGTGTTATCTTTTGCTTCTCTGGACGGAATGAACCCTACTTGGTCGCTATCAATTATGTTGGGGAGGATCAAATTGAGCCTACTGGCCAGAATTTTAGCATAAATCTTAAGATCTATATTTAACAAAGAGATGGGTCTGAAATTTGCTGCTGAGTCTGGATTCTTGCCTGGCTTTGGGAGAACCACTATATGTGCTTCTAATGCAGATTTCGGAAAGGGGGCATTTTCATTTATCTCATTAAACATGGCCAGCATATGGGAGGATAGGATATCTTTGAATCTTTTATAGTACCGATCTGTGAATCCGCCTGGGCCTGGGGCTTTGTTGGAAGGGAGATTTTTTATGGCCTCTAGTATCTCATTGTGTGATATTGGATTATTTAAATTTTGTTTTTGATCTGCTGTGGTTGACAGGAGGGAAATATTAGATAGGTATTTCTCAATAAACTCGGATTTATCATGGGGAATCATCAAAAATCTTGATTAGGGGAGGTTGATACATTTTATAAATGGGAATAATTAGATCTAAATTCCTCTGCTATTTTGTGAACAACCTTGCCCTGTTTATTTTTTAAGTTTAAAATATAGGTCTTATGTGTTTTTCTCTTTAGTTTTTGGGCAAGAAGAGGTCCGCTTTTGTTATTGCCTTCAAAATATGTTTGTTGAAGTTTGAGGGCAAGCTTCTTAACATTTTGAGGTTAATTTGCGTTTTACATTACATAATGTTTTGTACTAATTGGCTGTCAGTGGGGTTTAATTTAAGTTGATCTTCTAGTTTGGATAGGTTAGCTATCGTGTTTAGGAGTGTGTTATTTTGTTTGAGTTGGTGTACTTTGATGCTGATTAGTTCCCCCTGCATGACCGATTTGTGTGCTTCCCAAAGAGTTCTTATGTCATTTACTGAGGATACATTGATGGTGAAGTATTCATGTAGCAACTTCTCATTTTGTTGGGAGTATAGGGGGTCTGCCAGAATGGAATCATCAAGCCTCCAAGTGAAATCGGTGGGGTCTTTGTGTGGCCACCTATAGGAACATTTCACCATAGAGTGGTCCGACCAGGAGTTGGATATGATCTCTATGCGTTCCACTCTGGAAAAGCTATTTACATCCACCATAAAGTAGTCTAGGCAAGAATATCTATGATGTGGGTTAGAATGAAATGTATAGTGTGTTCCATCTGGGTTATATACTCGTCATACATTATGTACTGTTAATTATTTCATACAGTAAGTAGACTTCACACTATGTTACTATGTTACCATGGAATTAAACAGTTTACCTACTAGCACAATATATCTGCCTGTTTTATCTGTATATTTTTCCACTAACTGGAAAGGTGTGTTGTTTCTTAGGAGAATTCCAACACCTTGTGTTTTTTGGATCTTTGAGGCAAAGTGAGATTCCCCAAACTTATATGTGAAAGTCTTCGGTTCTCTCCCTTTTAAGAAGTGAGTCTCTTGAATGAAGACTATGTCTGCCTTTTTTTTTTTTAATAAAGTCTCTAAGAGCGATATTCCTTTTGTGGGGGCTATTTAGACCTTGAGTATTGACTGTAAGGAATATTAGAGAGTCAATCAGGAGATCAGCCATTAGAGTAAGATATTGTGGGATTCAGGAATATAGTGTAGGGAAATTGTGAGGAAACCTACTGTAATTATTAGAGAGCCAAATTTGCTGAGAGCATCATGTGGTAGTATTAAAATTACTTCTAGGAGAGCTTGTGATGAGGGTAAGTAAGAGCTTTCTGACTGGAATCTTGTAACAATATGTAAATTACTAACAAATAACAATAAAGTACAATATGTATAACACAAATATGCCATATCTAGCACTAACATTGAGAGGGATGTATAGACAACACAGACACCTTAAGAGAACTGTATGATTTGGAAAATTTGATTAACAAAAAAGGTTGCAATGCAGGCAATCTGTGGGGGATAAGATATCATAACATAAATTATTAACAATATAGAGAACATTCAAGGAGTAAAGGTGTGCAAGATAATGCATAGCTGACATTGTTATCTTTAGAAAGGATATAAACTCTGAAGCACAAAAGAAGTGTACTACAGGGGGTGTTATGCTAACCGAACAAATAGTTGTACCCCTAACATGGGGTCGTACCTGAGTTAAGTCTATAATGCCCACAAGCTGGATTTTCACAGAGTCCAATCAGTCCAGGTTACAGGTACCATGTTGAACTATATAGAATGGCTATATTAAAGTTAACAACAACAAAAAAAACTGAATTAAATAAAACAAAATTTATCTCACCCATGAGGAAGTCTACTTGTAATTTCAGTTGGTGTTGTCACTGTCTGCAGTGTTCTCTGGTGTGAGAGATTTGCTTTTTTGCTGTTTGGGCAGCGCTTTCATCCAGTTCCCCAGAGGGTCTTTTTGGGGGCGACGTTGTGCCAGAGTAGCTCCATCTCTGATTGAGACATCTGTCGGATGGGGTCGTTGGAAAGATATTCAAAGGGCCTACGAAAGGGGTTGAAGATCTTGCTCAGTCCTGTATGTGAAAGTGTAACCCTCATGGGAGACGTGTAGACAGAAAGGGAATCCCCATCTCTACTTTATTTTGTGATCTCAGAGGGATTTTTGTAATAAATCTGATTTCTTTTCTTTTTTGGATTGTGGTGGGGCTCAGGTCGAGGAAAAACTGAAGGCTGTGATCCAGGTATCGAATAGATTGAGTTATGCGAGCTGCTTTCCATATTTTTTCTTTGTCAGTGAACCTAAGAAATCTCATAATCTCGTCTCTGGGGGGAGCATTTTGTGCAGGTGGAGGGTGAAGTGCCCTATGCGTCTCTGTCAAGTTCCATTTCATTAGCTTGCTGGTCTTGCAGGAGGTGTTTGAAAAGATTTTGTATGTAATTGTGAAGGTCAGCGTGAACCACAGATTCTGGGATACCTCTTATCCTTAAGTTATTGCGGCACCCTTGATTATCTAGATCTTCTAGCTTTTCTTGGAGGTCCTCAATCTGAGCACCGTTAACATTGGCTTGGGTGGATATATTGTCAAATAGCGTGTTTATAGTATGCTTTGTTCAACACATTCTAGTCTGTTCCCAATATCCTTGATATCCTTTTTCATGCCCGATAATTCTGACGTAATTATAGTTTTGAGGACATCAAAATCTGCTTTTGTGGGTAAATTAGCAATGTCTGCTTTCAATTTATTGACATAATCTGCCGATAGGGGTTGAATAGGCTCTGGAATAAAGTTGTCTATGTTTTCTACAGCGTCATTGCTAGCATTTTTTAAGAAACTGCTAACCGTAGCTTGTTGTGCAAGATGTTGTTTGGCCGGTCTATCAGACTTAGGACCTTTCCTACTTGCCATTGTTCACTATTTATGCTGGTTTTTTGCACAATGTGGAAAGTCACTGATACTACCTTACAGTTGCGCAGTGAATTTAAGCCCCCTAGTATCTTACAGACATATACATAAAAAGCACGTTATAGAAAACTGTTTGATTTTATCCAACAATGCATGAGTTGATAATCTTGTGCACTGTGTCTGTTCAGCATATAATATAATTAGAGATTATAGCGAGTAAAGGATATAAACATGACCTCTAATTTTCCCCTCATTGTTCTCCTATACAGCAGACAGGTAGTGATATCTTATATGGGAGGTAAAAAGTGCGCAATGGTGCTACAAGGCCTTGTGATCGTGTGTCTACCGCATTTTATTTAGGCTTCATTAACTCAAGTTATGTACTTGCCATGTCCCTTGCGGTCAGCTCCTCTGTTCGTTGTGTCCATAGGAGATATTCAGCAAAGCGTTATGTCTCAGGCACGATCATAACGCATCTGCGTAGTTACCAAAAACTGGTCCGGGCCTTGCACCTGAACGGGTGATCTGCCAGATAATCTTCAAGATCCGTTGTATAAACCGGACATCGAGTCCTGTATTTGCAGCAGCTAACCTTCCGTTAGCGTTCAGGTCACTTGTTGGGTCGATTATGTCCCTTGAGAAGTACTCGTGGTCATCCGCTTCCATGGCCTAGCTCAATCGTGCAAGTCGCGCTTCCTAAGCACTTACGAACCGTTCAGATGGCTCAATACAGGCATAGACTGCTGCGTTCCTCCAAGAATGGGAATCAAACAGGCAGGTAGGTGCAACTGGAAGTATTCTCGGCATAGAATAAGAGACGTTAGTAGTCTCAAGCTGGAATAAGATAAGCTCCCAGGTGTAGTCGGATTTAGGGCCAATATTAAAACAAGTGAAGTTCGCTGACAAAGTCTATATGAGTTAAAGACTTTAATACAAGCAAATACAAATACAATGTATCAACGCGTTTCTCTTCTATAATGGACTGTTTCATGAGGTAAATCAAACACACACACTGCACTACACACACTGTACTACACACACTATAAACATACACATACTCACTACACACACATGTACACATATGCAAACTTGAACATGAACATTTACTATGATAATGCAGGGAGAGAAAAAAGTCATGTTGCACCCTGACCAAGGAATATTATGACCAAAAAGTGCCTTAATCCTGGAGAAGATGGGGGGCAGCAGAATTTTGAGTGCCTAGGGCAATACAAAACCTAAATACGCCACTGGTATACAGATATGGTTTCTTGTATGTTTTGCCTTATTTCGGAGTCCAAAAGTGACTCTAAGACCTGCCTTAAATCCTCCACTATTTTGAGATGATTTTGTTCCTCATGAGGTCCAAGAGTGGCCTATATTTTCCAAGGGAGGCTGATTAATAGTTTTCTTTATTGTATTGCAATCTTCTGTGTATGAAAGGTTTCACAGTCTTACTGCTCTCAAAGCATATAATTGTTATCTATGTGTACTGTATATGAAACCCCCTCCAATTTATCAACAAAATATCAGGTATAGCACATTTCTAACATGATCGTTATTGTCTTAAAGACTTTACATATAGTATTTGATATTACTAAACAACATGCTTGTACTTTTCATTGAATTCATTGTTTAGTCACCTGCATTTCTAACACTTGTTATATACTATACCTGAATAAAAAATAAAAATTAAAAGATAAGGAAGTCTGCTCTCCCTGCAACCACATCCCATTTGAATAGAAATAACTATTTCATATAAAAGAATAAACATAAAGGTCCCTTTAACCTTAACCACAATGTCACCTCCTACATGCTTTAAGATAGGGGATCGGTCCCATTTAGCACAGTGATGTCATGTTACACTGTAGAGCTCTCCACTCATTATTGTTGCAGTATTATTATCACAGGGCACATTCCAGCAACGCCAATGGCCCCAAATACTGTTTTGTTTTAGAGAATGAATCGTCACATTATATATAACAGTAACTATTGGTTTCTGGAGGGAAAGAAAGAAAAAAAAAACCTGAAATAAATAAAAAAAGTTTGAATTTAATGAAACTTAAGTTGGATAAAATGTACTGTGAATAGCAATGCTCTTTATAGAAAGTTTAAAAGCCTCAGGTCATTATGTCCTTAACTTTGCTGAGAAAAGGAATGCATTTTTTATGTTGACAGCAGGATGTTTTGGCAGGAAGCCTGAAATCTCCAGACTGAAGGCAACAGAGGACAAATAAAGACTGTAATATATTCCTCTTTTTAATAAAGTTCTTAATTTTCAGCGGGACTCATTCATTACTAAATAAAGGGACAGGACAGTGGAACACAGAGGCATAGTAAACAGATTAGATGTGGTAGGAAGGCTATTTTTAATCACATAATCGTTATGGTGCGTCTCTCCAACTAAAAAATAAATTCCACTTTCCTTCCCAAGAGAGCAATAATATTCATTTTTCTCAGGTGGTATCAAATACTTAAATTCTTAAAGGGATTTGGAAGTCCAGAAAAATTTGGTATCCTTTGTCAAAACTACGGTGACCACATATTGCAGTAGTATTTGTTATAATACTAGTCATGCAGTGCTGATATAATGGAGAGTAGTTTCATTGTAAAAGAAAAAAAAGCATCCAAGCATTATTATTTTGTTTTTAATTGTGCACTCCATCTGAAGCATTCAAGTTTAACCCCTTAATGGTTGAGACAGTTCCCACAACCTGTGCTGAGCTGTTTTGGAGTATTTAGATGCTGCTCACATTTCAGCCCTACTGTAATTTTTCAGTGAGAAACCCATATTATATATTGTTTTTGTTAAAAAAAAGAGAGCCCCTCATAGAAATATGAGAAGCTTAAGACAAAGGTAGGACAGGCTTAAAAAAAAAAAATAAATAAATAAATAAAATAATTAAATGATATATTGTGTCTATGGTTCATAGGAATGAGCCTACAGAATCAAAATTAAATTCTGTAGCTGAATAGGTTATTTGAAGACAAGAAATCTGTAGAATAAAGACAGGATTTTTGAGAATGTCCTACTAATGCTTATTAGCTGACCGTTCCTTTGTTGGTAGACACAATTAATATTTTATCAATTAACCAATCAGCATTAGAAAAAAAATGTCAGCCAATGAGAACTAAGTATACAACTGATACTACTGTATAAGTTTTAATTTAAATAGCTATTTCCCATTTTTCCAGATTCTTATATTTATGTATTGCTCCCTTTTTATAGATGTTAATGTTTGAGTACAGCGTCCCTTCGAGTATGGTTGGTTTTGCTGCTATAAACATGGGTTTTTGCATATTTCACCATCCTAGACTAAAATATGTTTCATATTTCATACTAATAGCTTATATTATATATAAGCAGTCTGTTCCCTTATTAACAATTTAGCTGATTCCTTCCATTTTGTGCAGTAGAATTCTACATAAATGTGTACCAACTCATTAAAAAAATAAAGCTTTCTAATTCTATTAATTTTAAAAGAATTCTACACAGCTCACTGTAAAATATAGATTCTAAATTAGAAAAGAAAGTGACCTTTTTTTGCTACCACGGTTGCATCTAATTTGCATTTGTTTTATCATTTTTATCTAACCAAAAAATAAACCAGCAGGACCCAAGCTTTACAAAGCATATTTTGTTACAGAAAGATAATGAGCTATATTTGTTTCTTTTTTTTATTAACAAACCTTGGTAATAAGATTTTTTTTTCTGTTTTACAGAATTGCTTTCTAGCACCATATTTCTGAACAAAGAGGGGGAAACTGATTGCTTGTGTGTGGCATTTCAAGCAAAGGAATTGCTTTTTAGAACACTTTGGGAGTGAACCTGTCAGAAGGGTTGCTTCTTCTCAGACAGACCATAGGACACACATCAATACTAATTAGTGACTTTTACACCAGGCCTTACTCTTTGCTACAGAGCCTCAAGAAAAGTACTGAGAGAAGATTTAATTATTTGAAATCTGAGGGCATTGAAACATTAAATGGAATTAATTAGATCACTGGTAAAACAATTACATCAATATCATGACAGAAAACATATAGTAGACACAAGGAAGAGTTGTAGGAAAAATGATTTGTATTATAAATTACAGACAACCTTTACTATATATATATATATACATACAAACTAGACATAATGATGTTTTCAAAGATTAGCCTTAGAATAATATGTAGATATATTTTTACAATTATTTTAGTTGTTTAAATATTAATTATATAATGCAAGTAAATGTTTAGTTTCTATAAAGTATTTTTGTTTCTATTAAGTAATGGGTGTTGCAGTTGCACTGTGTGTAACTAGATAAACAAGCAGACATTACAGAACTTAAGTTCTACTGTCATATTATTGTTGCAGCAAAAGTCCTCTACTGAGCATGGGCAATAAACTGGCTACAGCTATTATAGATGTCTCCAGCAACACTTCATAGGAAAAGCTGCTTGTTTGCCTTCCAATAGAGACCACAGCCACCATGTGGGGTTTTGACAAGAAATAATGGACCCTACATAAAATAAGTTAAAAAAGAAAAAGAAATAAAGGTAAAAGTATAACACGCTACTTAGTGCTTTATATCCCTTTAATCCAGCATAGCATACAGGTTTCTTAGTGCTGTTGATGGAGTCAATAGGGATATTGAGACTGGGTGTGCATGGTACCACTCAGGGTCCCTGTAGAACCATCACTGTATAACAGCAACATTGAAACAGAGTGCTCTAAAGTGTGCACCCCATGCAAGGATCATTGTTATCTCCTGTGCTTGTTCAACATCTTCGGCTAATTGGTCAAGATTATAAAGACTTCAATTCCACCTATATAGAAATATAGATATTGAGAGCAGATAAGAACTAAAAAGTGCATAGGACCTGACACTGTTAGGTATATGTATATATTGTACATGTGTATACACTGTGTTATGTATATGTATATATTGTACATGTGTATACACTGTGTTATGTATATGTATATATTGTACATGTGTATACACTGTGTTATGTATATGTATATATTGTACATGTGTATAC
>CAJPDP010786698.1:0-16064 GCA_905336975.1 Bombina variegata variegata
CAGTCTTTTATTTTTACACTTTTTGAGTCTCCAGCTCCTAGTGAGCATGTGCAAGAATTCACAGAATATATGTATATGCATTTGTGATTGGCTGATGGCTGTCACGTGGAACAGGAGGAGTGGAAATAGACAAAACTTTGAAATTTAGACAGAAAGAGGAAGGGTAGAAGGAGCGCCACAGAGAGGCTTTAGTACAAGTACTGCGGTATATAAACTTAGCGGTCTGATAGGTATAAAAATTGAACAATTAGGATATAAAAATAAGGTCTTGATAAAGACCTCTTCCAGAGGTTGAAACGCGTCGACGAACTCTCGATACACAGCCGACTTACCAGCCCGTATACTCGCTACAGATAGGTGAGCTTATTTCCTATTTTGTTTAGAACAGTTGTTTCGCTTGCCGCATTTCGTTCTCTTTTTTCCTTAACAGGTTAACAGGTGGATTTCTTCGCCAAAAATCTTCTATCTGACGATTGTTTGTCCTCACTTGGATCGTTTATCGTTTGGATTCATCTTTTGACCTAACCGCTTTTAACTTTCTACTGCTTTGGATATCCAAGACTTTAAAGACTTTTTTTTAACGTTTTTTTTAAACGTCTATTTTTCAGCTTGATTACACTGGTCTTTAAAAAAGACCCCTTTTGTCACTGGCAATTAAACTGTGTGTGCTCTCAGTCAGATGTAATCTGACATTATCTGTAATATATATTTTCTGTAATAGCTAACTCGCTAGAGTCATTTTTATTGTTAATTAAATTGGATTGGATTGGCCAATCCATTTGTGATAACTAGTTTGTCAAAATTGTATCTCTGTGTGCCAACTAGATCTGGTAGAATACCTTCACTTCTGACTATTAGTCTGTTAACAATATATCTCTGTGCACTAATAAGGTCCAGCAGATAACCAACATTTAGGATACATTGAAATATTTATGGTTAAGATTCTCTTTTTTCATTCAACACTGAATATTGTTATATTGTAACATTTAGTCACGTTCACATAAGTAGGAATGCTTTCTTTTCGTTCTCCTATTTGACACTTTTTATATTTTTCTATATCGTTTCACGCTACTTTTCAAGTATCACCTTGCGGCCTTAGGCTACTAAACCAAGCAAGATCTTATAACCAAACATTTATTGTACACATTTATTGTACACACTTATTTCTTTATCACTATTAACGGTCACACATTGACTTAATCATTCTCAGTTCTTTCCTTTCCATATATCTGGCTGGAAAATCAGTTCTGCAGTCTAAACTGTGCTTTTTACATTGTGTTTTTAAATTGTACTTGTCATTTTATTGGAATTCCCAGTTTTTAACCACCATGTATTAGTAAATCATCATATCGAATACATTTATAATAAATAATCCAATTCCAATTTCGAATATCAACATTATTAATAATTGAAATAGATCCATACATCCTCTGAATTATTTTATTTCATTTTATCACATGCTTAAAGTAGAATCACTCTATAGGGACGTATATGTGAGGTGGATTAATAAGAACTAAACAATTTTTAAATTCCTAATTTTTTATATTCCTAATTTTTATATCCTAATTGTTAAATTTTTATACCTATCAGACCGCTAAGTTTATATACCACAGTACATGTACTAAAGCCTCTCTGTGGCGCTCCTTCTACCCCTCCTCTTTCTGTCTTGATTTGTAACGACCGTATTGGGCGGCCGTTTTTATAGAAGTTGAGCAAGTACATTCCGCCCCTTGGCGCTGTCCACTACAACCAACTCCTAAAGCTTTGAAATTTGTCAGAAAAAAAATCTACAACTCATTTCGAGTTCAGACTAAGTGCTATTGCATTGTCTTGTTATCTTGCATTTGTTGATTAAGCAAATCTACTGTATTTACTGGTCCTTTAACTTTGTATGTAGCATTCCTTGCATTTTGCACTATTTTAGATGTTTTTTCCACAAACACCCTTTCCTGGCTCTTAAAATATGTGTTTGAATCCTAAATACTCCTTGTTGATTTCTATGTTTGATATTTGTTGGCCCCTGACCCCTGACCCCTGACCCATAATTGGCATTCAGAAATGCCCATGAAAGAGTTATTTAGTTAAATACATTTTAAAACGCTTGTTAAATATGATAATACATTATTCACTTATAACATAGCACCATATTCTCCAGCTGCATATAAAGAGCACCATAAAAACAGAACTGTCTTACGAGATGTTAATTGCCTTGCTGTCATGGGAGCTTACAATCTAAGTGATGTGGTAGAGACTTAAAGGACTATTAAATATGGTAGCATTGCACAATCAACAAGTGCTTAATAAAAAGACAATACAATTGCACTTGTATTAAATGAGCCAAATATTATTTTCAGACAAATTTCAAAATTATGCTGACAATGCTGGCATCCTGTATCATGTGACTGACATCAGCCAATCACAGACTCATATACGTATGTACTGTGGACTTTTGCACATGCTCAGTAGTAGCTAGTGCCTCAGAAACTGCATGCTGTATCTGAATCATGACATTGGTGTCCCTTTAATAGATTGCATGGCTGGTGGTCTGTTCATAAGGCAGAATTAGCAGATTCTGTGTATTTCTAACCTCAATGTGATACCATCTTAAAGGCACAGCCAAAATTAAACTTTCATTATCCATATATAGCACTGGTTTTTAAACCTGTCCTCAGACCTCCCTAACAGGCCACATTTTGAGGATATCTGAACTGGCGCACAGGTGAAATAATCAGCTGATTAGTAAACCTAGTTATTTTACCTGCTCTCATCCAACATAATCCTGGAAATCTCGCCCGTTTGGGAGGCCTGAGGACAAGTTTAAAAACCAATAATATAGATAGGGTTGCCATTCGTTTAGTTTAAGATAACCTTCCAGACTAAAATGAAATGCTAGTTTGTTAGAGTTCACATCTTTTACTATGTGTTTAAAGGGACATGAAACTCAAAACATTTTTTGATTCAGATAGAGAATACAATTTTAAACAACATTCCAGTTTGTTTATATTCTCTAATTTGCTCCATTCTTTAGATATCCTTTGTTGAAGACATAGCAATGAACATGGGTGAGCCAATCACAGGAGGCATCTGTGTTCAGCCACCAATCAGCAGCTACTGAGCCTATTCAGATATGCTTTTCAACAAAAGATTGAAGCAAATTAGATAATAAAAGTAAATTGGAAAGGTGTTTAAAATAGCATCCTCTTTCTAAATATTGAAATAAAAGATTTGGGTTTCATGTCCCTTTAAGGTCTTCAGTCAAAATTGCACACTTGTAATACCCTCCAGTTTTGCTGCACCTGAGTAAATGGCCAGTGATTGGAACATAAATTATGGCTGCTTCTCATTAGCTCTACAGTGGTACAGGAGTACAGCTTTAGCAATGTATTTGACCCCCTCAGAAGAGGTTAAACACATAGCAAAAGTAAAGTTTAGAAACTAAACAGAGCTTTGTATTTTATAGTAGAGTGTTTCTTTAATATTAGCATTGCACTTTGTAAAATGGAAGTTGTCTTTATAATCAGAACAGTCCTACAAATAATATGGATTTTTTGTTATATACAATAACTTTATTCTTGATTTTCAATTAAGGTATATCTAAATGAAATAACATGAATGCACGAAAATGCTATAATGTTACACATTTGGAATATTTCATGAAAATTTTTTCTGAGCTTGCATCTAAAACTGCCGGCTTAGCATAAAGTAAAAGATGTATCAGTAAGTAAAAATTGTATTCTCTCATACTTATCTTCATAGGAAGTGGTTAGTCAGACTTCTCAAATTCTGTATCAGAAAATAATTTAAGCTCATCCATTTTTTGTCCAATAACTGTCTTTGTTAAAGGAACACTCAAATCAAAATAAACTTTTATGATTCAGATAGAGCATTCAGTTTTGAGGCACTTTCCAATTTACTTCCATTATCAAATTTTGCACAGTCTTTTTATATTAATACTTTCTGGTTAACAGTATCCTAACAATCGTGCACAAGCTCATACGGTATACATATACTAGTCTGTGGTTAGCAGATATTTGTCACTTGATATCGAGGGCCGGAAAATGGGAGAAAAAATTAATTTGTCAGAAAAATAATCTACTGCTTATTTTAAATTCAGAGTAGGTGTTAAAGCATTGTGTTTTTATTATGCAGTTGTAAATTATGCAATTCTACAGCAATGAGTTGTCCTTGTTTTTCTAAATGCAACTCTTCACCCTATACAAAATCACTTATGGCCAGGTTACGAGTGGAGCGCTAACAGTTACACGCGAGTAATAAGGGCTTTATCTCGGGTGTTTGTGCTTGTTGTGTTTTTCCCTCGAATTAAAAGTAAATGTGTCCGCTTGAGCGCAATTGAAGTTAACGCGCGTCGGGTTATCGCGTCCCTAGAACTCTGATTAACTGTTTTAAGAAACGAAAAAGTGTCCGAGAACACATCATGAATACATTACAAAGTACAGTTACTTATAATAACACAATCCAATAAAAAATATTAAAAAAAATATAGCACACACAAGTTATAAGGGCTCAAAGATATGAAGTCTCAAGTGTTAGAAGAAAATAAAAAAGGCACACAAACACTTAAAAAGGCTACCTGAACCAATCTCAATTCAGATTAACCCCTACCTTTCCAGGTTAGATATATTTTAGAAATAGTGACATCTAGTGGTACAAGGAGCAATTGACACAAAATTTATCAAAACAAATACAAATCGTAATCCCTATTCAGACCATATGGATGGAAAGTATTTCAAATTTTTATCCACCATACTTCTTTTTGTTTTAATTTAAGTTCTCTATTCCCCCCTCTCCTGTATTGTGGAATATGATCAATGACCTGGAACCGGAGCTGACTGACTGTATGACCCATTTGTGTAAAGTGTGCTGAAACAGGTAAAGACATATCTTTAGATTTAATAGAAACTTTATGTTGGCTAAACCTATCTCTGGCGGCCTGGGTGGTCTCGCCAATATAACACAACCCACATGGGCATTTCAAAAGGTAAATAGTGTAATCAGTTTTGACATGTGTATAGGCCTCTAATAGTGAGTTGTTGCCTACTATCATTTTGTGCCAGAAATTTACTTTTAATAATGGAATTACATTGCTCACAATGTAAGCAAGGGTAGCATCCTTTATTAGGGGTAGTTCGATAATTAATGGTGGTAGGTTTAGTTGTACCCACATCAGACTTAACCAAATTGTCCCTAAGATTCTTAACCTGCCGGTAAGAGGGCATAGGAGGCAATTTAAATGTTTCAACCTCTGGATTATATTTGGACAAAAGGTACCAATGTTTTCTAACAACCCTAAATATGTCCCTACTCCTATCACTGTATTCTGTTGAAAATACCAACCTGTTAGTCTTATCATCACATATATCTTTCTCCTTTTCCAAGTCAATGATAGTATTCTCAATGATTTTCTTAGGGTAACCCCTTTTTACAAATTTATTACCCATAAATTCCAATCTATCAGATCACTTTTTCTGATCTTTGACAATCCTCTTAGTGCGTAACAATTGACTTCTAGGTATTGACTTATAAACAGAATCTGGATGAAAACTTCATACATAAGAAGTGTGTTTTTATTGGTTGGTTTTGTATAAAGATCAGTAATTAACTTATTGCTTTGCTTATACACCATAGTGTCTAAAAAGCTAATTTCATGCTGAGAATAGGTAAGGGTAAATTTAATGATAGGTATGGATTGTAGTGTGTGTGGTGTATTTATTTTAAATATAAAATACAAATAGTTAACCGTTAAAAGCAATTAAAACAATTAAAACAATTACAAACTGTTAAAATCATTCAAACAGTACAGGCTGGTTAGCATGGATCCATGTGCACGTTAACAATGTTACTACACATGCATATATAGTAAGAGATAATTAATAAACAATTGACAATGCTTGTATATATATATGTGTGTGTGGATCTCCTTTTAGGCGGCACTACACCACCTTCGTGGCTTTCAGATGTAGCACTGGGCCCCTAGCGGGGTCTCCACAATCGTGTGGTAAAGGTCTCCAAGAGGTTTTATATTAGTATCTTGGTTTATCTAAATGATCAGGGGTGGCCAAATCAGTCAATCTGTTTAGTGTTGTTTGTAATCCCAGAGTAGGTGGAACTTCCAATGTAGAATTCCAAAGGTGTATTTACAATGAAATAAAATAAAAAAATAAAATCCAATTTTAACAAAAGGATATTATAGTCCATACAGAGACCACTACCACTATCAACAGAATAGGAATTGGAAAATAGGGGCGAATATACATACAATCAGAATAGATTTAAAGGGACAGCAACATGACACGCACTTTAATAATGAGAGATGGGAATGGGGACAACAAAGACACAGAGAACATAAGGAAGAATACTCCACCAATTGGGATAGAGATATGAGACATAGTGATAGATACTATTACCATAACGAGACCCATAATCATTCAAGAAATAGAATATATCAACAACATTCCCCAAAGGAGTACCAACAGAGGGGAAAAATATACCAACCTAGAAAGACACATTATGAATCAAAAAGATATGAAGACAGGGACAATATTTACCCTGGAGATAAAGATATGTATAGGATACCGACATGTAAGGGAGATTATTCAAAATCACAAGAAGAACAACAATATGGGAGACATGAAGACTATAACAAAAAAGATGAGTGGAAAGCTCAACTTCATAAGAAGAAGATGGAGCATAGAATAGATCGAATGAAAAAAACCACATCTGGCGCAACCCAATCACCCTCGTTTTTAGAGTTGGACCAACCATGCACCAAGGGGAAAGAGAAAGCACTGATGAAATGGAAAGACATCGAGCTAGAAGTTTCAAGCTCATCAAAAGCAAAAAGATAACCCACAGAGGGAGGAGAGGAGGTGTCCGAATAAATAGGAATAAAGACAAAAATAGAAATAATGGCAGAGACGAAGACAGTATGCTGCCTGCTAATGAAGAGAGGAACACCAAAGGGATTTTTAACCTAAGCTCTCACATACTAACACGGAATGAAAGAACTGTCCTAGAATTCGGGCTCTCATTTACACCAACAAGAAGTCTGGACAAGTTCCAAACCTTTGTAAATACCAAAGAATTTATCAGGAAACTGACTCTGAAAAGATTCTTTCAAAAATCCGCATTGGAAAGAATAATGTCTGAACCAAAGGGACATAAAGAATATAAACACACGGAACTGAAACCTAAATCTAATTTTTTCCCCATAAGTAGCAAGGGGAACGCCATCGAGGCATTCAAAACCATAGTATGCAAGGAAATCAGAGACATACCCTCAAAAAAACTCAAGAAACTGAAATATAACCTATCAAGTAAACAGATAGAAACCATTAAGAAACTTGAAAATAACCATGGACTTACGATCAAACCTGCTGACAAAGGAGAAGTAATTGTAGTCATGAACAGAATGGACTACACTAGGGAAAATGAACGCATTCTGAATGATAAGATGACTTATCATAGGTTACAAGAGAACCCAGTGGATAAATATAAAAAAGAACTGGATGAATTACTCAACGGAGCTAAAACACTGGGGATACTAAATGATAAGGAACACAGATACATCAGCGTGGACCACCCTATAACCCCAGTGTTTTACCACTAACCAAAAATTCACAAATCTATAAAAGATCCCCCTGGAAGACCGATCATTTTGGGCATAGGCTCTCTGAGCAGTAACCTGTCGGAATATGTAGACAGAAACCTGCAGAAATACGCCAAGCAACTACCTTCATATCTAAGAGACTCAACTCAAATTTTAAACATTCTGGAGAGCATCCCTTGGAAAGAGGAATATATACTAGCAATGTGTGATGTTGCATCGCTGTATACAAGCATTCCACAAAAGAAAGGCCTAGAAGCAGTCAGCTTCTTTCTACAAGAAGATACATAAGTCCCCCTCGTACAGGGTGAATTAATCTTGAACAGCATAGAATACATCCTCACTCACAAATATTTCTGTGATGAGGGAAAGTTCTATAGACAGATATGTGGAACGGTGATGGGGACCAGGTTCGCACCAAGTTACGCGAACCTCTATATTGGGAAATGGGAGGGTATCTTCTGGGAAGCTTGCCCAGCGAGTGTGGACCTGGTCCTCTATCGCCGCTACATAGATGATATAATCATCATATGGAAAGGGACAGTGGAAGACTTGGAATTTACAATACAGGTCATGAACAACAACACAGTGAATTTAAAATTCACATATGAATGGAGTCGTACAGAACTGACCTTTTTGGATTTGAGGTTGGAAGTGAAAAATGGGAAACTGGAAACGTCGACCTATTTCAAGGAGGTTGACAGCAATAATTGTATACATAGAACAAGTTGCCATCACACAAAATGGAAGGACAACATCCCGAATGGGGCAACTATTAAGGAGAAGAAGAACTGCTCAAACCCAATAAAGTGGGAGGAACAAGCAAAGATAATTAAAACTAAATAGATAGAGATAGATAGAGGATATGATGAGAGAAAACTAAACCAAACAGTAAGTAAGGAAGTAAGAAAATTTGAGAGACAAGAACTAACCAGATATAAGAACAAGACCCCAAAAGGAAATGAAGAAGTCATTGATGTTCCACTAATAACGGAATATAGTGAGAACAGACACATCATAGAAAACATCTTCTGAAAACATTGGCCTCTATTAAAAGAGAACGATGTTATAGGAGAAAACTACAAATAAGACCCAGGTTCATTTACAGGAAAACAGACAACCTGAGGAACAAAATAGTACCTAGTATACATAGGAAAGAAAAAATGGGAGTCAAAGATGTATTTGGAAAAAAGATCAGGGGCTTCTTCCCTTGCCACACATGCAAAGCATGTAAATGTGGAATAAAATCTGGGAAATTCCAGTCTAACAATTCGAAAGAAGAATATAAAATCAATGATCTTATCAGATGTCAGGATAAAGGTGTGGTATACATGGTACAATGTCCGTGCAGCCTACAATACATAGGACAGACATTGAGACAGTTAAGAGACAGAATACGAGAACATCTGTATAGACATTTCTCTACAAAACACCACAGGAATGTTAAAGATCTGAAATTCATGGGGATCCAAAAAATAAATAAGAACTGGAGAGGTGGCAACCATGAAAAAAAGTTACTGACAACAGAATCCAAATGGATATTTCAACTTGACTGCCTATTTCCTAAGGGCCTTAATAACAACGAGGACTTGGCACACCTCCTGAATTTGAATTTATGACAATAAGAATGATATTCCAAACCCACCATCTGAAACATGTGAATAAACTAAGCCTATTCTATACTTTAGGGGTGCATGTTTAATCCTACCAGTTCCCACAAAAGTATATGATTGAGCCAACTAAAAGACTAACACATAAGAAGGGACAAGAAATCTCTCTCCCCTCTGGTTCTGTTTACTTCCTCCACAAAATCCTTCTGCCTTCACTACTTAAAGATTATGCTTAAAATCAAGATAGATTACTCATCCTAACATTTGCCCACACTTCCTCAAACCCCTATTTACAATATTGCAGACTGGGTATGATCCCTGTAAAATCACATCTGGATTGATATACTCCACAATAAGTGACGTTACTTAAGAGAGGAAGAGCTCCAATTGAGTAAGGTCCCCTAGTTGACTGAGTAGAGGTTATAAATCCCCCCATCCCCAGAATAAATATACTAAAAGGTGTAAGGACACTTTGTATTATGCGGACTATAGATGGCGACCCATCTGGTCCACTTTTATTGCGATCAATATCAGTCTCTAAAGTTATATCACAGACAACCACAGGTTATACTTATTTTTAGCACCTATCTCACTAAATGTTACTATCCTTTATGACAGACATCATACTAGACTTGTTGCAGGTTTTTACCAAACCCAAGGTTGATCACCATCTCCTATTACGTAACTAACTTTATATGGCATACATCCAGCTTGAGATATAAACTCTAGCTAGTATGTATCCTATGAACATCAGTCTTATTGTAAGTTCCCACCCAACATACTTTAGATCTTTAAGATCAAGATCTGTTACATATTATTTAGTATACTCAGGCAAGCAAGTCTAGATTATCAGTACCCCAGGAACGAAAACTAAAGGATATTGTCTCCAATGGAACTAGAGAGGAAAAGCTTAGATCGCTAGTATCACAAAAACATTTTAAGAGCAGGAAAGGCACCCTATTCCACCTTTACACATAATGATTATATCAGCTGGAAAAAATTACGATATCCCAATTGGAGTAATCGTTATACTGGATGAAAGCTAATCATCCATTAACTGCAAACCAAGTCCTTTTATAGCTGTATATACCCACCATACTCTCCATTCTAACACATGGGAATTGTAGTACAGCAGGTGGGTTAGACGATTTAATAATGCAGCACTTAGACCAATATCATCAGAAACACTATAGCAATTTGTCTTATCTGTACATTGTACGTACATCACACTGCCAATAATATTGTGACAGAAGATGGAATAATATAGATAGTAAATACAGTTTAACCACTCTGTTCTATAACACAGTATCTGGAACAATATCTGTTGACATTTTGTGATCAGAACTCTTTACAATCTCCCCACATTAGAACATCACATACTACAAACTCTAATACTATAAACTATTAACACTACTGTGACAGGAGATAGGGTTTTCACCCATATACAATCAGATACAGTAGTCATAACACTACTGTGAGAGTAGATGGGGTGTTCACCCATATCCAATCAGATGCAGTAGTCATAAACGATATAGGCTAGAAATATACTCCCACCGCTAGTGTGCATACAGTGGTGACGTCACAGCCAATCAGAAGAGCTGAAAATCGACAATAAGAAATGCGGGTATAGACAATAGTTAAACAATAATGGTATTGTCTAACAGCGTAACATATGGAATAGCAATCAACCACGTGTTAAGATTGGAACCCTACATCTCAAAAGATGTTACAGCCCCTAACCGTAATCTCCCCATACTAGAATTGACATTATCACTGTGACAGGAGATGGGAACTTAACCCATCTCCAATCAAATGCAATAGATGTAAATTAATATCCAATGAACACAGGCTGCAAATACACACCCACTGCTAACACACTACAGTGGTGACGTCAGAAGAGCCAAAAATCGGCAATAGTAAACAAATCCGGTATAAACATAGGATACATAATAGGGACAGACACAGTGCCCCTTAACACACTGATAACAATACCCTAACTAAATATAGAATAAAGAATAAAGAAATGACACACAAAAAACTATTTTGGAAAAAGAAATCGTACTGGATGTGACATCACCACTTAGAAAGTGATAATACCACAAAGGATATAAATGATTGAAAAGAAATATCATTATATACAACAAAGTGCATGTATATGCTGTATAGCATTTTATGCTTTATATTGTATTTCAGTAAGTAGAATATATTGTGCTGTATTTCAAAAAACTAACCTATCTCAAAAAACAAGCTTAATGGCACTTCCGGCTTCACTGACCTCTGACCTCACAAAGCAAACAATTGGAATCAGAAATTAGGTATAAAAGGTCACCAGTACACACAGGAAACCAGTCTTGAGAAAGGCCTTTGAGAGGCCGAAATGCATCGACCAAACATCTGGTAAGCCTTATTCTTATATTCAAACTTGTACTTGAACATACTACACTATATTCATTATCTTTCATAGAAGAATCCACCTAGGAGCAGGACAGTCTCCAGAAAATCTGGCTATCTATTTTTTGTTGCAGCATTAGTCCTGCAGACTCCCCCCCCCCACCCCGCAATAGGATTTTGAGAGACTTATCTTTTACATCACATATTTTTATCACTCAATTTTATCACTTTGTTTTTTCATGTGTACTAGTGTATTTTTGTATTATTTTTATTTTTCACCTTATCTTTGGTTGAAGAACTTGACATGCATCACATTCATTCTCATTTTTTACTACTATCAGTGTGGAGCCACATTTAACACAACACAATTGGATTTTATTTTTTGATTTTGATTTTATTTCATCGTAAATACACCTTGGGAATTCTACATTGGAAGTTTCACCTACTCTGGGATTACAAACAACACTAAACAGATTGACTGATTTGGCCACCCCTGATCATTTAGATAAACCAAGATACTAATAGAAACCCTCTTGGAGACCTTTACTACACGATTGTGGAGACCCCGCTAGGGGCCCAGTGCTACATCTGAAAGCCACAAAGGTGGTGTAGTGCCGCCTAAAAGGAGATCCACACATATATATAAAAGCATTGTTAATTGTATATTGATTATCTCTTACTATATATGTATGTGTAGTAACATTGTTAACGTGCACATGGATCCATGCTAACCAGCCTGTACTGTTTGAATAATTTTAACAGTTTGTAATTGTTTTAATTGTTTTTAACGGTTAACTGTTTGTATTTTATATTTAAAATAAATACGCCACAAAAACTACAATCCATACCTATCATTACATCCTAACCCCCACAGAGGTGAGGCGCTCGGGCTATATATAATTATAATCTCTGACTTTTCAGTTGACAGCTAGAGGTTAAACACAGCTGGAGCATATAGGATTCACACAGGTGCTAGGTATATATACTTTCAAGGGTAAATTTAATACCTATCATAGACATGTTGATATCCTATACAAATTGTAGTAGGGACTCCAATGGGCCCCCCATATGCCAAAATATCGTCTATATATCTTTATTATTATTATTATTATTATTATTATCGGTTATTTGTAGAGCGCCAACAGATTCTGCAGCGCTATCTAAGCCAAAGTTTAATATCTAAGCCAAAGCTTACAATTGCTGATAAATGAGTGATTACCATAGACATACTTGTTTTCAAAACCACTCATGAACAAATTTGCATATGAGGGGGCCACATTGGAGCCCATAGCTGTACCTCTTTTCTGCATATAATATGTGTCTTGAAAGAGAAAATAGTTGCAATAAAGCGCAAGTCTCAAAAGATCATCTACAAAATCACCTTGTAAATGGTTATATACCTTACTATCATGTAGAAAACTTTTTATTGTGGTTAATCCTGCCTCATGGGGGATGGAAGTATATAAACTCACCACATCAAGTGAAAAAATAAACCATGTCTGTTCAATTTCTATGTTTGCCAATCTTTCTATAAACTCATTAGTATCCTTAAAGGGACATGAAACCTACATTTTTTCTTTCATGATTTAGAAAGAACAAGCAATGTTAAACAACTTTCTAATTGACTTCTATTACCTAGTTTGCTTAATTATCTTGAAATCCTTTGTTTAAAAGCATATCTAGATAGGCTCAGCAACTGCCAATTGGTGGCTGCACATAGATGCCTTCTGTGATTGGCTCACCCATGTGCATTGCTATTTCTTTAACAAAGAGTATCTAAAGAATGAAGCATATTAGATAATAGATATAAATTAGAATGTTGTTTAAAATTGTATTCTCTATCTGAATTATGAAAGAAAAAATTTGGGTTTAATGTCCCTTTAAGAAAGGATCTTTGCTTATTAGCAATAGAAAAAAGAATTCTATCTAGAAAGATAGAAACTTTAGAAAAATGATTCTGTATAGGCCACAATGGGCCGTCCTGGAGTAAAAAATATTTTTTTATGAATTTTAGGCAATGTATAAAAAATAGGTGTTATAGGAAATTTTGTCAAAGAAAATCATAAACCTGTTTTGAGATAACATTAAGATCAAAGGCCCTATCCAAAATAACTTTCAATTCTTTCTGGATTTCTGGGAGGGGATTATGATCTAAAATATCATATACCCCACCATCTGATAATTGTTGCAATATCTCTTAAATGTAATACTGAGTGTCGAGTACAACAACAGCTCCTCCCTTGTCGGCAATTTTTATGGTTATATGGTTATCTCCTTGTTGTTTATTAGTTGTGAGATAGCCTCCTGTTTTGTTATGGGTCAATTTTGTTTTGTTTTTTTTTGATAAACTATTGACATCTCTCTGTACAAATTTACCAAAAGTCTTCACACCTGGATTACTCGTGGGAGGAACATAGGTAGATTTCTTATGTAAGCCTAGAGTACTCAAATCAAATGGCATAGAATCTGATTCTGTATAATTTATTACACACTTATCCGTATTTTTACTTCCAAACATAGCTTTTAACCTTAACAGCCTGAAAAATGTATAAAGATCCTTATCAGTTTCAAAATCATCACAATCCTTAATTGGACAAAAGGACAGTCATTTCATAAGGAGACTATGCTCCGCATTGGTCAATGTATATTTAGAAATGTTCACAACTAGACTTTCTTCCATTAATATATGGGAACTGGTGTTAGGCAAATCATTTACCTCTACTTCAGCATACCCCGACATGTGGGAACTGGTGTTAGGCAATCCAGTTATCTCTACCTCCGCATGCCCCGACAGTATCTCCCACCTCGTTGTTGTCTGGACATCTGTTGTGGTTGGTTCCAGGTACTCCGCGTACCCATCCAATGCTCTCTTTATGGGGTGGTGCTACCGCCCTCCCCTCCGGTGTTGTGTTGCCTTCTGAACCAAAGCCTAAAAAACTATCCCCTGATGATGAAGTTTCAGCAGCTCTTCCTTGATCTCTCAAAGTCATTTGCAGTCTCCTCCAGTGTGGAACATCACGTAGAAACCGCAAACGATAGGAGTAGGGACATATTTAGGGTTGTTAGGAAACATTGGTAACTTTTGTCTAAATATAATTCAGAGGTTCAAACATTTAAATTGCCTCCTATGCCCTCTTACCGGCGTGTTAAGAATCTTAGGGGCAATTTGGTTAAGGCAGATGTGGGTACAACTAAACCTTCCACCATTAATTATCTAACTATCCCTAATAAAGGATGCTACCCCTGCTTACATTGTGTGCAATGCAATTCCATTATTAAAGGTAAATTTCTGGCACAAAATGATAGGAGGAAACAACTCATTATTAGAGGCCTATATACATGTCAAACTTATTATGCTATTTACATTTTGAAATGCTCATGTGGGTTGTGTTATATTGTCGAGACCACCCAGGCCACCAGAGATAGGGTTAGCCAACATAAAGCTTCTATTAAATCTAAAGATATGCCTTTACCTGTTTCAGCACACTTTACACAAATGGGTCATACAGTCAGTCAGCTCCGGTTCCAGATCATTGATCATATTCCACAATACAGGAGAGGAGGGAATAGAGAATTTAAATTAAAGCAAAAGGAGGTGTGGTGGATACAATTCTTAAATACACTCCATCCATATGGTCTGAATAAGGATTATGATTTACATTTGTTTTTATAGTTTTTGTGTTTAATGCTTCTGGTACCACTAGATATCACTATTCCTAAAACAAACCTAAACCTGGATAGGTAGGGGTTAAACTGAATTATGAAGAGAGATATGATTTGATTGGCCCAGGTAGCCTTTTTAAGTGTTTATATTCAGTTGTTTTAACTATGCATGATTAAGGACCATGTAGGTCCGAAACGTTGCTTTTATGGTTCTGTATCTAAATAAAAGAATTTTTCACCTTTAAAAACTGCTGTTGTGCTGTCACATTACATATATGGACTATATATATATATATATATTGTATATATATATATATATATATATATATATATTTATACACACACATAGGAGACAAAATTAGACTCACCAAAGAATACCCTCTGAAGAAGAAGGAATAAACAAACCTTTGAAACGCGTAAGGGAACAAACACTTTTTTTTAACTCCACTTGGAGGATCTTCTATGTGATTTAACTTTTAACAAGTATTTGCAACTTTTTTCTACATACGGCACTGTGCTTGAGCACTGTGCCGGACTTATTGCATAAAGACTGTTTGGTTTTTATATATATATAACCATTTTGTGGCTTCTGGAAGAAAACGTTTAACCCCTTTGTGAACTGTGATATAACAACTACAGTACTACCATCCACTGGGTTCGTGAACCACAAGTTGTTTTTTGAATGTATTTACATGCCTCATATGTTTGAGGACTTTTAATGTGAGTGGCCATTTGTCTGTCTTTTATCATTTTATTTATTATTAAACAGTTTTACA
>CAJPDP010786803.1:0-10985 GCA_905336975.1 Bombina variegata variegata
GTTATGCATAACCAACACAGTAATAATAATACACATTTTACCTCTGTGATTACCTTGTATCTAAGCCTCTGCAAACTGCCCCCTTATTTCAGTTCTTTTGTCAGACTTGCATTTTAGCCAATCAGTGCTGAGTCCTAGGTAGCTTCACGTGCGTGAGCTCAATGTTATCTATATGACACACATGAACTAATGCCCTCTAGTGGTGAAAACCTGTCAAAATGCATTCAGATTCGAGGCGGCCTTCAAAGTCTAATACATTAGCATATGAGCCTCCTAGGTTTAGCTTTCAACTAAGCATACAAAGAGAACAAAGCAAAAATGGTGATAAAAGTAAATTGGGAAAAAAATAATTAAAATGACATGCCCTATTTGAATCATGAAAGTTTATTTTGAACTTGACTGTCCCTTTAAGTAGCCAGGTAAATATTATAATTCAATAGGAACATTTAATAATATATATTATACACCATGAAGAGCTCTGTTGTATTCCCTAGTATAGCGCAAGAATATAAATTACAGCAGTGTACATGTTTATGGACAGAGATGTGAATGAATTTCTGCATGTAATCCTGTACAGTCCAGGGAAATATATAGTGCTAACTCATTTTCTTTCATATTTTCTGTTTCTCAAACCCAGTTTCTTACATTTCTGCTTTCTGTGGGAATTATCCAGGGCAATGTCATATCTTTTTAATGTCAGTTTGTGAACGCTGTCAAAAATGCACATTCTGAAGTCGTTTAAATATGAGATGGGAGATCTACTTTCCAAGTGATTTAATTGGCATTAACAAGTCAATCATAGATACCTATGCATAGTAACATTTAGTACCCATGGTTACAAACCTTAGCTTTCCAGCAGTATGCCTACAGTATGAGATGATAATCTTCATTTCTGTATAGGATGCAGCGTTAAATTCCTTGAATTTCTATTCATGCATAGCGTATTTGCTTTGTATTTACTTGAATGCAGAATGTTAACATCTGTAATTGGTTATTTGATGTCTAGGTGACCTAGACATATCCCTTTGTTTTTGTATCATAGGATAGTGATTTGCTCCAACCCAAAATATGCTGTAATGAATGAAGCAAGCAAAAAAAGTGCTGCAAAATAAATTGTTGCATTAATAGATTTTAAATAATAATTTTATCATTACTGTACGTCTGTCTCCTGACATCAGCCATGTAAAGTATTGCATCTTTAGCTGACTTTTTCAACTTTAGTGAATGTTGTAAACAACTAATTGTGCAGGTGATGGTCCGTGCCACTGTAGACTAGACAAAGCCTGTGGACATTTCAATAAGCATGCCAACTACTTTTTCTGGTCCTCATTTACCCACTTGTTTGGCTGACAAGTAACCTTTATGGTATCTGAATGCTCTCTCTTGGCCAACACTGCAATAACTGTCAATGAGCTGAGGGGTCCAGCAGCAGTCTGTGAGAGTACAACCAGGGCAGTCTTTACAATGACTTTACTCGCTGGAGACTCAAACAATATACTTGAAAGGGAAAGATATCATGAGACACTCTACCCTAGATTCCACAAAGTCAACCTGAGTCTAAGTTGTGAAATCAGTATATCCTTTATTAAAAACCACACACGTATTTATGTAGAACCCATCTCATTATCCAAGTTCATATGCATGCCAAAAACTTGGAAAAGAACCAATAACCATTAAATAAATACAACCACAACCCAGCTCTTTATTAAAGCAATGTATTACTATAATAAAATAAGTCCATCATGCAATAATGTCCATGGCTTAAGATAGCCATTACAATGTATATTGTAGATAAGAACAGTTCTAGAACTGACAAATAGGAAAAGAAGATCTAGGTAAGAGACGAAAATCCTGGTGAAAAAAAATGAACAAACTGACAGGCTGGGGGAAATTTAATTTCTAATGACTCCTTATGGGAAGAGAAAAGATAATTTTATGCCAATCAAGTTGTAATTTCTTGCAAACTATAAATATGCATGCACAAACAACTGTGGGCTACATTTGTAAATCTGTGGTTCTGGTTTGCTCATGTGAGCCTGCACCCACAAGTTAATAAGCAGGGGTGTAAGACTACTGCTTCCTGACATATTTTCCTCCTCAGAGGGGATGGATTTAAATCTCCCCAAGCTGCAAAAGTAATTTAGACAGATTCCCTGCTTGGGAACCTTCTATGGCCTCCGCATCTTAAATGTGGGCCTTTGTCTTTACATCTCTCTTAAGCTTGTATTAAGCTCTAACAGCAGCCTTAAGAATGTGGGAACTTAGTGTGAACAGATGAAATTTGCATTATCAAGCAAACTATGTTAGCACTGCATGCATTATATATACGTTCCAAGGTTATACCTCTATAGTAGGACTCCTCATTCCCCAAACCACCCACTGCTTTATTAATAGTACTATAATGGTCCACAATACCATGACACCCAAGGCTCCCACATGGCCAACTTTAAGCAAGTCTCCACAATATCCCAGGGCCCCTACCCATCCCAACATAATAAATGAACTAACGTTTTCATTTAATTACCCTATACCTATAAAGAGGCCCCCCACCCAACTTAAAAAAGAACACCACAACAATCTAATACCCCAATGTATTTTAAACTTCCTTAGACATATTCAAAACATGGAAGGGGACTGCACTCTAAAACTGGCACTCTCAGAAGACTGGTTTTACATCCAGTGACTCAGTTAGCCTCAGAGATGCCTGGATGCAAATTTTAATAGGGAATATATCCAGTGGAGACAGCAAATAGCTGGGACACCCTTATCTGTATTTCATTATGTCTGATTGAAAGACTAGTATATATGGCTTTAGAGTAGGCACCCACGCATGAAGAGGCTTTGGCATGGCACTTGAGCCAATTACCATTTGGACAAATGCTGTAAATAACTCTTTTTTTATTTTGTCCTAGTTGTATGCATCTGAGTGAGTGTTGGCTCTTCTGTGCATTGTAATAAAGTGTCCATATATCCCTTATTTGGAACATTGCACAAACACAAAACAGCAATTCATCACTACACAAGAAAATGCTTTTAGACATGTGCACAGCCAAAAAAATAATTTTGGGCAAAGCATTCTTTCTGGAAAAAAAAATGGTATAGGCCTTTGGTTTGTCAGAATATTACTACATTAATTTGTTGAAATGAAATTTCATTTAAACGTTATTTCCACTGAAATTATTCTATATAAATATAGCCTAGTCTATAATAAATGTGTTTCTCTTCCAGTGATAGAAAGCTGCAAGCTGAAGAGCTTGAATTGATCCACACCAAATTATTGCTTTTCTTAGCAACTTTAAATGAAAATCCAATACCCCTCCTTAGACCCATGCTGAAAACACACCTCATATTGCGTGCCTAGATTAGAATCTCAGGCCTTATTTATCTTGCGCAATGTGTAAGAAGCACGATAAACTACTTAGAAATCCAACTTACAAGATGAAGTTTTGACTTTCAGACAGAAAAAACACAATGCTCACATCATCTGACACATGAGCAGAGCTGGGCACACGATTTGTGAGCATGCTATCACATGGTCTAAATTGCAGCACTCTTATTGGTTATTTGAAAATGTGACATGTAAACAAATAAGAATGTTGTATCAAATGAATTTCGCCCCATGCAACATTCGCATATTCGTTCCTTCGTTCCAACCTCGATTAATTATCAAGTTACTAAATGAATTTGATAGAAAGGGTAAAATGAGTAATTTTCAAAATTTGTTTGATAAACAATTGCACGTCTAGATGCTACATTAAGCAGGAGGGAAAAAACTAATATTAAAAGGAAAGTATCTAAATGCAAAAACATTCTTATGATAGGTCAGCTAAAATATGTTAGTTTTAGCAATTACTGCTGAATGTAGCTTATATTTGGTCCAGTGCTTTTAAAATGAAAATACAAATGATATCCCTGTGTCACTGGGTTAAGACTGGCTATGAGAGGAACTGTTCTACGTTTGCTTCTGTACATTTTATTGTGCCTGAAAGGTTTTTCATCATAAAATGTTTGGTGTGAAAACTTTTTATTTTCTTTGTTTTCACTGACACAAAATCTGTTGCACAGATATTGAGCTGCTGGCTGCCTGCAGAGAAGAGTTTCACAGGAGACTGAAGGTTTATCATGCTTGGAAGTCAAAGAACAAGAAGCGTAACACTGACACAGAACAGCGTGCCCCGAAATCCGTTACTGACTATGGTAAGCTAGAATTGCTCACACATGAATATGTATACGTTGTTGTAACATTGTAATCTTACATTTTGTTGTGAGAATTAGATGGTGAAGCCTCTCGAATGCAGTATAAGCATGCACTCAGATGGAGCGTGCTAATTGTCAGCTTTAGACAATATATACACCCAGTGTTGTTTGTTCCAGAAAATGTAGAGTTTGCAGCTGTTCATTAACCTGTATTCATTCTCAAGTTCTCAAGCACATCTGCGACTCTTCATTGTGAAGGGACACATTTCTGCTTTGTTACAGAAAAAAATAGACAGCATTGAACATTTATAATAAAAAAAATGCATTTCTTACACATTCTATTTTGACAAGACATTACGTATAGTATTATTATTATTATTATTGCTGATGTGTTATTAGTCTCACATATTTTATTTCATTTAATAGCGTAATTGTAAAGGTAGATTACGATAGTCATTGGCTTTATTCAAATCTCTTTACTATTTAATAAAATTAAAAAAAGACATAATTGGAAGACCTTTTACCCATGCAATGAACAGATATATGTTTAGTTTTTTTATAGCTTTTTGTCTAATGTAAAAAGTATACATCACCCTTTGTATTCTACATGGGGAATAGAATATATTTCTTACTAACGAATATTCACCCGTGTCCTTACACTGAGGTAGTAATTACAATAATAATGTAGGGAGCATAATTAAAGATCGATCCCATAAAAAAAACACAAAGTTCCCAGTTGCGTTATTCAGTTTTCTTTTTTCCAGTTAAAAAAATGTATTAAATGTCTACTCTTCTTATTATATGTTCATTTTAATTTGTATTTGTGCATGTTCTTTAGGTTGTTTATTAATTTGTCACTATACAAAATAATCTGAGAATATCAATTAAATTAATCAGCAATCACTGTGATTGTAATATAAAATGTTTAATTATGTGTAGTAAGCAAACTTTGCTATTTTTATTTGTGCCCTTTCCCTGTAATTTGTGTAAATTGTGGTCCTTTCAATTTCCCAGAGTTTCTGTAACATGGGCACCACCATGTTGAAACCAAGGTTTCTCTTATCTACTGTTTTTCTGCTAAGGAGAACAGAGGAAAAATGAAGTGTGCACACAATGACTGTATGGAATTTAGCAACATTAAAGGGACTTAATCCCTGTTAAACAGTTATTATATCTACTTTATAGAAACTAAAGCTTTATGCTTATTTCTTCAATATTTAATAGGAACATGTAAAATTACTTTAAATGCATCATTATATCTATCATTTATTTACTGTTGAATGTTTATCAAGTGATGATGTTTGGAAAGAATAGGGCAAACATTAAATCAAAGTATATGAAACCCTATTAGTAAATGGGGCTGTCTAGACACCATATAACCCAGTGCCACTCAAACATGTGCTGTGTACATATGCACCAATGATTTTCTTTGTACTTTATCATATTTTTGCCTTCTTCAATCCCTTAGCACCAATCTGGGATTTAAATCTACACATAAAAGTATTGTATTTGAAAACTATTTTAATCAAAGGGACAGCAAACACCTTGCAATTACAAGACATTTCTGGTGTGTTATAGGATAAATATAAGCCAGGTCTAAACATCTTTAAACAAATTTACATCCTTTTTACTGCAATTATTTTTCAATAGCCAAATCGTACCTACAATTTGCCTTATTTGGAGCATCCAATCAGGGATTTAGATTGCAAGTCTTGCGCTATCTGTAGTGCGCATGCAATATAGTTTTTTTCTCGTCTTTTTGCGTGCAATGGAAAATAGTGTGCGTATTACGAGTTGAAAGTAAATTTGTTCACTTAAGCACAATCAAATTTAATGAGCATCAGGTTAACACGAATTCAGAGGGTAGAAATATAGAAATATTTATGTAAGAATAAATACCATAAAATAAAAGAAAAGACAAAGTAACTGACTGATGACAGTCAGTATTGGAGCACTATGGCTCTAAATAAGATAATGTCAAAATCAAAGTAGTATATAGTTCATCACATATGCTTTATATATGGGAATCTCCAAGAATAGCACAGTGGATCTGTACTTGTTTCCAATAACTGTAAAGAGGGTTTTATCCAGAATACAATGCAGGGAAAATCGTAGACAATAAGGCAACAATCGTAGCTAGGCAAGCAGTGTACTTATAAAACTTCACATTTATTATAGGCAATTAAAAACTCACGGTACACCATAGCTTGATACAGAGGAGTATAGGTATGCAAAACGCCGGTATCTATGTCATCTGATGCGTTTCATATCGCTCTGGCACTTTCTCAAAGATAGCCTGGGGTAGGTAAGTTGTCAAGCTTTTACTCTGTCTTGCATACGCCCATCTACGTATACTTGACAAAAGCTAATAGAAAAAATGACACACCTATCCCCAGGTTATGTTGTGTAGTTCACAACTAGTTAGAATACTTAAAAACAGAAACAAACTTTACTCAAATATTTACACATGTTCTACAATAAAAACATATATACCATTATGTATTGATACATTCATACAGCAGAGATATAGTATCAAATAGTGCAACATTTTCAAAGGAAAATTTTACTTAGTATCAATCTCACAATGAGATTGATACTAAGGAAATAAAAGTGAGTGAAAGTTTTCATTTCTTCTATGTTTGTGATTCAAGCAATAATTGTTATGAACTGCTTCGTTTTCTTTCACCACTACGTCTTTACATATTATATAAGATGAATAGTTCTTGATTGAATGGGTGTTGCCATGTAGTATTGCTTATTTATGCGTGACTACCCAATTGGACATTGTCTCAGATACATATTGAAACGCTGTAGCAATACTTTGATATACCTTACATAAATAAACACAACAATCTGGATGTTTAATTAACATCGGTCTCCTTGTATTGTCTGGAGGCCTCTAGGAGTCTATCAGTCCCCGTGGTGGAAATATATAAATCAACTTTCGATATCTACAACAAATAAAGTTTTGGACTGTAATATATTGGATATATATATAATGGCACAATCAAAAGCTTTGGAGGACATTTTCAGAAGAAAATTAACATATGAGGAGTGTAGGGGGGAGGAATTAACACCACAACAAACGCAAATTAATGATCTTAGACAGACATTTATATCTATGGAAAACCTAAGGGTAAAAGAATTGAAACTATGGTATGAAATCATCTATTTGGACAAATATATAAAGTCTGCTATTATTCAATGTGGATTGAGGTTTAAGAAATACCCTAATGTGGACAAAGAAGAAGAAAAAGAGTTCCTGTTAGAGTGGAATGAAATACTGAGTGAGTGCTCACTAAAACTGATGAAGAAATTAATGGTGAATAATAACCGTAACAGAGATCTAGTGCTGGTGAAAATAAAAGCATTACAAGAGAAATTAACATCTTTGCAAGCACAAAAAAATGATATCAAGTATGATACAGAGTTGGCTACTCACCTTGATGAATTGGAGCAAGAACTAATCACACGAAAGGATACAAAAATGCAGAGGGATGAAAAAGACTATGCACTAAATGTAGTCTACAATTGGAATAATTTGTCCTCCAAAAATAATAATAAAAATAAAAACAAAGGTAAAGGTAATGGACATAAGAAAAACTACAAAGGTAAAAATAAGAAAAGAACAACAAACAATGACAACCGCAAAGTTTCCTTTACAGACTCCAATTTCTCTGTCAAAAGCCACCTAGCATCTACACCAATCACCAGGACACTGAACAGTACAGAAAATAGTGAGACCTCAGAAGAGGTGGAACACTCAGACAAAGAGCTAGGAGCAAGACCAAAAACCTGGGAACAAAGACAAGAGTCCTCAAATGAATCGGAATTGAAAAAAGATAACAAAAAACAGAATCCAAAAAAGGATCAGTCAAAAAACAAGGACAGAAACAAGATGTCGACAAGATACAAACCATAGTCAATTTATCAAAATTTCCCCTGTCTACAATGGAACAAGAAGTGCTATGTAAAGGTTTGGGGTTTTCTCCAACTACAAACTTTGACTTATTCAAGACCATAACTGATGTCAATCGTTTTGTGAGGACTCTAGTACTAAGAAAACATTTCCATAATGTAGATGTAATAGATAATAAATGTTCTAATAATGAAATAAGTAATATAGCAGAAATAGATGCAACAACACAATAACTCACACCAACATTAGACCCTGATCAAGAAATAACTTTAACGTATACTGATGAGAGGTTAATTAGCTCTTTGATGGCTATACGTGGTGAGGCGGGTAGGGAGATTGTGAATGTGCAGGTACATAAACAGGTTAATGAACATCTTAAAAATAAAAGCACATTCTACCCGGTTCACGCACGCAGTTCCTATATAGAGCTATTCCAGGAGAAGACACATACAGAACTAGTGAATTTACATGAAAAGATAACAAACAAAACTTCCCAACAAATGAAATATAACCTTAATTACAAACGGAGAGTGGCACTAAGGGAATTAAAACAAAGAAAATAAATCTCCATTACCCCTGCAGATAAAGGAGGTTCAATAGTGATTCAGAATATGTCAGACTATCACAGTGAAGCAATGAAGCAACTTAGTGATAGACAAACATACAACAAGCTATCTAGAAACCCAACATGAAATTAAAAACCTTTTGGATTGGGGTCTACATTTAGACATATTAGATGAATCACTATGTGAATACCTTTACAATACACATCCCAGGATAGCCAACTTTAGATTGGCTCCAAAAATCCACAAGGATAAAACCTCTCCTCCAAGGTAGACTCATAGTGGCAGGTGAGGGGTCCCTATGTGAATGCCTCGGTGAAAGGATAGATAATTTATTGCAGCCATTTGTTCAGGATCTGCCAGGGTTTATCAAAGATACCACTGATATACTGATATACTGTTAAAACTTGAGAACTTTAAATGGCATAGCAGCTTTAAATGGCTAACCATAGATGTGAGCTTGTTGTACTCATGTATTCCACATGCATTAGGAATTGAGGCAGTTAAATATCACCTTCTTTTGACACATAATCATTTCCTATTCGATGGAGGGTTCTACCTCCAGACCTGTGGCACTGCTATGGGGGGAAAATTTGCCCCCACAAATGCGAACCTCTTTATGGGGTGGTTCGAGTCCTCGTATATCTTTGGTGCTGAAAATATGTTTACAAATAAAATAAAACTATATGCAAGATATATTGATGATTTGATAATAATTTGGAATGGCACAGGTCTGGAGGCGGAGTGCTTCGTCGAACAGCTAAATAATAACATAGTTAATTTAAAATTCACATATACAATCAGTGATAAGACAATACAGTATTTGGATATAAAGGACACAGGTGGAGATAATGTAATGATTGAATTGTACAGAAAAGAAACTACAGGTAACACAATATTACGGGCTGATTCCTGTCATCCTACACATGTTACAAGGGCCATTCCTAAAGGACAACTAATTTGTATTAAAATGATTTGTAACACTGTAACTAAATATGATGAACACTCTCTTGATCTTGTCCGTCGTTTAGAAGATAGGGGTTACAATAAAGATACTCTAATGAAGTTAAGGTCAGAAGTTAGGATATTGAATAGGAAAAAACTCCTGAATAGAAGCAACAAAAAGAAATCCAAAAATGCCTATAAAGCCACTAATAAGACCAGACCAGCATATTTTGTTACAGCCTATAGTAAACAATTTCAGCAGATTATCTCAATAATCAAAAATAATATAGACATATTAAAACTAGATCTCCAACTCAGTAAAATCCTGAAAAAAAGATATAAGTTTGTTTCAAAAAGAGTGCCTACTATAGGTACTGAAGTGGTCAATTATTTTTACATTCCACAAAAACTAGGATCTGAAACTTGCCTTTTAAGAAAAGGTTTTTTTCAAGTGTGGGAGAAATTCATGCATGACTTGTCCCTACGTTATTGTAGGAGACAGCTTCACTTCAACAGCCAAGAGAGGATACTACACTCTTAAATACAGGTTGAATTGTTGCTCTAAATATGTAATATACCTGATTACATGTAAAGTCTGCAAAACACAATATACAGGATGCACTAGTCGAAATTTGAAGAACAGGATTAGAGAACATTTTCTCTCTTTCGAGAAAGATCCCCCAAGAACACCTGTAGCAAAACATTTTTCTAAACATAATGAAGGCAAAGAAGCGCTACAGTTCCAGGCTATAGATTTTATCCCATTTCAGATAAGAGGAGGTGACCGGTTCAAAAGACTCCTGGACAAAGAAGTCCAGTGGATTTTCAGATTAAATACCAAAGAACCACAAGGTATAAATCTGAGATGTGATATAGACCTATACCAAGGATAATAACTACCTCTTTAGAAATAGGTGTTCTATAGATACTATGAGATAAAGATTAGGCATACACTCGGTATTTTGAGATGTATCATAGATTTGAGATAACTATTTGGACGCGACTAAGGAAATTTGATACAAGCTTTGATACAAGCCAGTATATATACGATACACTGTTTTGCCTCCTCTCTGTATTTAGGCATTGGATTATGTTAGTACTGTGCCTGGCAATTTTGAATATTGTTGACTATAGATGTCGATTGTAGACTGCTAGGATTAAGTATATTAATATGATTGGACGAAATATGGGAGCCTATATAAGTAATAATGTTAATGGTTTTTGTCCTGTTTTGTGTTTCTTTTATTTCCCTGCTTTATTTTGTACATCTAAAAGGGATATGATGTTTGTGCAATGGGAATTTCTACTTGTATTTGTGTATGTGGGTCGACAATATTAGCCTGACTCTAATGATATCTTTT
>CAJPDP010787145.1:0-11120 GCA_905336975.1 Bombina variegata variegata
CCCTGGAAATCAGGGACGGTTGGCAACTATACCCTTAATGCTACTAAAATATTGTGTTCTATGAAGTTGGCCATCATTGTTTTAAAGTGTGATTTAAACAATATTTTACATTTTTTTTTTATTAAATAGCTTTTTTAATTGTCAAGGCTGTAAATTTTAAACATTAATTCTAATCTAGTTCAGAGGACACCAGATAGAGATACATAAATTGACAAATAGTCAACTTTTTTCATAAAGAGGACGTTTCAAATTAAATTTCAGTTTCTTATTAAAAAAATAAACTTCTATTTTGAATAAAACAAAGTTTTCTTGTCATTTCTCTCCACTATTAAAGCAGCAGGTGTCCATATCAGCCAGTGAGGATTTGTAGAAATTATAAAATCACTATAGCAGTGATCAAGTGCGTGAGGCTCTGCACAAAATGCGTGGAGAACTGTGTGCCTCTTGTTTTTTTGCATCCTCTACCTTTAAGATGTATTTGCCATGCTTTCATTCATTTTTTTATACATTTTTATACCTCATATTGTTGCCTGTGCATGTTTCAATTTATTTCACAGGAGTGCGGAGGTCTCTTTGTGTGGCTATTTCCTGTATCAGTGTTTGTGTGCTCAGACCCTACCTCCTGCACCCACGCAGGGACAACAGAGAGATTGTGCACACACTGAAAACATGCGCAGAAGCTGGTAAGCGCAACGCTTTTTACTTATTTGGAAAATACTACAGTTTTGATTTCTTAACCACATGCTGAATCAATCGAAAGTGATGCAGCATACAGTATATGTAAAAAAAAAAAGAAGCTGACTATAAAATGTCCCATGAACATCTCTTATGCAAAAAAAAAGCAATATGAGAACTTCCACTGATGATGAGGCTGTACATTTTTTTTGTATTTTTGTGAAAAGTAGCCGAATGGAAAAAAATCCAGGTTTAAATTATAAATCGTTTAATTAATCAGGGATTTATAAGAATTTATATTGAGTAACATGTGCCTTTAACATTTTTTCAGGAACGAAATGGAAATCCTGCTATGTTTATGAAGAATAGAAAATGTTTAAGTACAGTGGCCCTTTAAGAATATGAAACACTTATTAATTTAACTTTGAATCCCTATCAATGATGCAGTCCTTTAAAGGGATATGAAACCCAAAAATGTTCTTTCATGATTTAGATAGCACATGCAATTTCTAAATTACTTCTATTATCAAATTTTTCTTTGTTTGCTTGGTATCTTTTGTTGAAAGCAGGGATGTATGCTTAGGATCCGGATCATTTCTGGAGACTATATGACAGCAGTTTAGCAAGAATGTTATCCGTTTGCAAGAGCACTAGATGGCAGCACTTTTTACCTGCCATTTAGTGCTCTAGGTGCCTACCTAGGTATCTCTTCAACACAGAATATCATGGGAACAAAGCAAATTTGAGGATAGAAGTAAATTAGAAACTATTTTAAAATTGTTTGCTCTGTCTGAATCACAAAATTAAATTTTTGTGTTTCATATCACTTGTGCCATCTATCTTTTTTCTTTGCATACACTAAAAACAATTAGGAATTTGGGTCCTCTTGCTCAATATACATACAGAGAACTAGCTGCACCTCACTAAAATGTACAATATGTCTAAAGTATGTCTGACATTTTGTAGCTAGACTTCCTTTATGGACTGACTCAGACTTCCTAAAATGTCTAATGGTTGGGGGGCGGAGCTATCCAGAGCCCAAGATGGAATGAGTGAATAGAGCTCTGAAGTGTGGCTGGCTAGATACTCACCCAGAGAGCACCGGGATGTGAAATACTGGGCAGAACTACCAGCTCTTGTCTTACTGACACCCAGGGACCCTCCGGTTCTAAGTAAGAGGTGATAGTAGGTTAGGGGCACCTGAACACAGAGAAGCTGCACGGCCTGCCACGTGGCTGAAACCTACCTCTCCATAACGCTGCTCTTCAGCTCTCTGCAGCCCTGCTGTAACTACATGGCAGATTTACTCCGTACACTCGGTCTTCCAGAAAGCGAAACAAGCGAAATGTGAGGGGAATAAAACTGCACAACTACGCAGTAAGATTTTTTTTTTTTTTTGCTGTACTATACTAGGCCGCAAGTACCTCCCTCATATATAGACTATACACAGGCCTTAATCTAATAGGATTCTGAATCACACTGGGCTCATTAATGGCTAACATGGACTCTTAAAACCACTAATACCACTTGTAACAATCTTGAAAAGAAGACTAGGTAATAAAAGGTTGCAGGTGACATTTATACTGTAATAATAATAATAAGAAAACCCATCATTAAGTGGCACATTATGCTCTCCTGTTAAAAAAACATTTTGACTCAGTTGATTAAATGCATATATAGATAGCCAATATCAGGAGATATATCTACTCTCACATCTTCTAATATAAAGCCATAAATGAAATTGGTAGCAGAATAGTTCAACTGGAGGAAGATGTGGAACAGACAGACAGACTCTTGGACCAGCAAGCTCGTCAGACTTTCCACAATTCCACTTTAATTCAACAACTCCAGGATCAGGTTGAAGACCTGGACAACAGAGGGAGACAACAAAACATTAGAGTCAGAGGCATACCAGAGAGCATTAAACCTACAGAGCTGCTACCCTTTCTTCAAAAGCTATTCAACAAGCTTGTAGGAAATGAAGAAGTAATAGAATATCCACTGGATCGGTACCATCATGCTCTACGATCGCCTCCTAAAGATACAGCACCCCCAAGAGATGTCATCCTCAAGTTTACAAGCTTCAGGGATAAAGAAAATATACTCTCTGCTGCAAGGAAAAACTCACCTATCTCATTTGAGGGCTGCTCCCTCCAACTCTATGCTGACCTTAGTCAACTGACACTAACAAAAAGGAGAGAGGCTAGATTCCTCACACTGCACCTTAGAGATCTTAGCATTCTATACCGATGGGGCTTCCCCTTTCACCTAAAGGTGGTCAAGGACAACCTAACTGCAATATACAGATCACCAGTAGACCTGGATCCTTTTTGTTCACAGCTGGGGATTCAGCAACCTGCCTTACCCTCTAATCAAGAACCTCAACAGGACAACCAAATACCAAAACCTCAAAGGCAGGAATGGATGCAAGCTTCTCGCAGACAAAGAAATAAAAATCTAGCAAAGATTTCACCAAACTCACTAGCTGTGGGAGCTGAACAGATCACCTGAGAACAAACTGTTATCTTTCTAAGTAATGATTATGATTTACGAGTCATAAAGTGCTCTGGACTAAGTGTTAATTTCTAGTGTAGTAATTAGTAGTTTTATTTTGATGTGCATGAAACAGTTAATATACTTGCAAGTTTAACAAGCTCTATAGGCTTAATAGCGGTTAGATGACCCCTCTAATATAATCAAAATAGCAATAAGACGCAGCCTTATTTAAGTTACCAAAGTTACCCTACCTTTAGATAACATACTTGTAGCAGAGGTAGTGAAACCACTAACAGAGGCCTCCATCCACAAGTTTTAATATGTTTTGTGGGACTCAAAGGGAGTACATACTCCCACTAGTATAAATAACAAAGCAATATGAAGATGCCTTATTAGTATACGCCTACCCATCCCCCCTGAAGCTGGTATATCTTCCACCGTAACTAACCTAGTCTCATATTTAACAAGAAGAGTTAATGATATTACAAATATGTTATTAACATTTCATTGCAATTTAGGAATGCGCCCGCAAGAAGGCCCTGAATATATATATATATATATATATATGTTGTGCCTAGGGATTACATTCCCACTAGTTATTCATAATAAAAGCAGACCTGCTACCAAAAGTAGTAGCAGTAACTTATACCCACCCCCCTCCATTTCACTCTTAGGAGTATTTAATCGTTTTTTTGTTATTTTTAATAATGTTAAATATGCAGTGTTACTAATGTTTGTTTTTTACCATTCGAGATGCAATAGTTGTTTTTTACCCTTTACATCTACCTCTCCTCTCTCCCTCTTTCCTTGGTCCAGTTGGGCAACCATAAGCCTTAAGTAAAATAAGCACCAGGTAAGCCTTTTGCCTCCAAGAACACCACCTCTCACCGTAGACTTGCAAATTCTAACATACCAGGCTTCCACTAACTACAATATAATTAATCAATATACCTTATTTTTTATTCTTACACGCTTTATAGATGGGTCCTCATATAATTAGAATAATTACACAGAATGCCAAAGGCCTAAACTCACAGACAAAGCAATCGGTAGCCCTTGCGTGTTTTAGAATATTGAAGGCTGATATAGTCTTTGTGCAGGAGACCCACTTCTCAAAAGAAGGTCCACCCAAATTTTCGAATAGGGATTTCCCTACAGGCTACTTCTCATCTAGTGTCAGAAAAAGAGGAGGAGTTGGGATCTTAATTCATAGAGCATTGCCTTTCCAATCAGATCACAGTGGTAGGTGGCTCATTATTACAGGCCTTCTACATAACCGACCAATAACACTGGCCAACATTTATGCGCCCAACACTAAACAAGCAAAATTCTTCAAAAAAGTTACACACAAAATACTTCAAATTCAAAAAGGGCCCTTAGTGCTAGCAGGGGATTTTAACATAGCATTTGAGCCACAACTGGAGGCTGAGGTAGTGCCTCTCCCAAAACTCTTATGGATATGAGCTCTTGAATTCAAAACCTTGCTCTGATCGACACGTGGAGGGTTAAACACCAGGGACAACGAAATTATACATTTCACTCTAACACCCACAAGAGCTATTCCCGAATAGATTTTATATTTATAGATCAGTCTATATATAGCATAATAGGAGATTCGGACATAGAACCAACCAACTAGCTGGTCTGACCATACAATGGTCAATATCACCTTGAAGTGGACTGACACACCCCTATCTCCATTTGTCTGGCGATTAGACGAATCCCTACTAAAAAATCCAATAATAATCACACGACTGACAGAGACCATAAAGGAATATTTTAACATCAATAATACACCAGATATCTCCCCTCACACATTGTGGGAGGCACATAAATCAGTCATTAAAGGCGAACTTATTAAACATAAAGCATGCCTTACTAAACAGTATCAGGAAATGTATAAGACTGCGTTATAGACTATCCAAAATATAGAAATATCACATAAAGCGAACCCACAAGATGGTACACTCGCTCTTAAACTGAGACACGCAAGGAATGAGTTGAACCAGCTTTTATACAGAAGCTCAAAAAAAGCACTCTATCTTAAGAAGTCATATTTGGCTAATTCAAACAAAATAGGACCATCCCTAGCTAGAACCCTCAAGGAAAGGAAGCTTAGTTCCTATATACATAAACTAATTGATGCCTCTGGACATCAACTTATAGGTAGCTCATAAATTGCAGACCAATTCAAGCAATTTTAGAACAAACTATATAATCTCCCTAACCCACCCTCTGCATCCATTCTTTAGCAATGGAACAATATATATAAGAAGTCGGGCTCCCTGTCCTACCAAAAGAGTTGTCTTAAGCATTAGATGATCCCATCAACACACAGGAAATACTCTTAGCCAGACGGTTTTACCAACCTATGTTACAAGCATTTCAGATATCTCTTAGCTCCACATCTTAACTCCATGTTCCAGTCAATAGACAACAATGAGACCTGGGCTAAGCATATATTAGAAGCCCATATATTGATTATCCCAAAGGCAAACAAAGACCCTACAAAAGTAGAAAATTATAGGCCCATATCCCTACTAAATACTGACCTCAAGCTATATGCTAAAGTACTAGCTTCACATCTCAACACAGTTCTTCCCTAAATTATTCATGTTGACCAAACGGGATTCATACAAAAAAGGGAAGCACGGGACAACACTATAAGGGTAATACAATTAATTGATTATGCCAACCGGTCGAAACTGCCCTCAATCTTAATATCAACTGATGTCGAAAAGGCATTCGACTGGTTGGACTGAAACTTCCCTAAACAGTGCCTTTCTGCCTTTGGCATTGGGTCCACTATGACACAAAGAATATTTAGCTTATATACACAAACCATTGCAAAGGTCAGAGCAAATGGACTATTGTAATATAGCTTTGAGATTCGGAACGGTACGAGACAGGACTGCCCACTGTCGATGCTTCTCTTTGCGATATCATTGGTGGTTCTAGCCTTCCATATTAGTAATAATACTACTACAATTACTGGTCTCCAGTTAGGTCCTAATAACTATAAAATTAGCCTTTATGCAGACAATGTGCTAGTCTTACTTACCTCCCCAAATAAAACCTTACCTCTCCTATTAAGGGAATTTGAAAAATACAACGCCCATTCTAATTTTTTAATAAACGCCCAAAAATCTGAAATCCTTAAACATGAAAAGGGATAACATTGATGCCTTACGGGAATCCTGTTCATATAGACTGAACTATGATAAGATTAAGTACCTATGAATTTACCTCACTCCCACTAGTAGTAAACTATTCAAACACAATTACTTGCCTATGTTACATAAAACTAAGAAAGATTTCGACACCTGGCAGAATAAGCCTCTGTCATGGTGGGGCCGTACACAGGCAGTTAAAATGACTACTCTTCCGCAAATACTCTACATACTTCAAATGGTTCCAATTCACCTACTAATGACTTACCTAAATCAAATACAATCACAGATAAATTCATTCATCTGGGGAAGTGTTAAACCACGTATCAATAAAAGAGTACTTATGAAACCATTGGGATCAGGGGGCATGCGTCTTCCGTCAATAAATCAATACTAAAAAGCAGTTGTATTAGAATGGCATGAGCACACTTACACCAAAGCATGGGCTACTATAGACTCCTTTCTTCTGAAATCACCTACAATAGGCCCACTATGATGGATTAAACATAATAGAAGACCCACCCTCTCCAGAATGTCCCCACTATATGTCCACATTTTTAAAACATGGGATACAGTGCAAACTAAAGTAAAAGGAATATCTTCACCTATCTCCCCAATGACACCAATATCCTATAATGCAGAATTCACAGGGGGATTCATCTTTGAAGAATCATACCCAAAGGGAATGGATCACACAATCCCATTTACCAGACTAACAATAAACGGAACATTAAGGGCTAGATCACATTGTTAGATGTAGCTGGAGAGGTTTTTACCCCTTGGCTCAAACACGCGCAGCTTGCACACTTAATAAGAACATCGCCCCACAAATATGAACTACTTAGAGAATTAAATAACTTTGAACGTCTATGTCTTAACGGGCTCATACCTTGGAGATCTCTGTCAATAACAAAAAAGATGCTAGATGAATCTCTTACCCTACCAACCTCCTCTTTTGACTCACATTGGCAAGTGGATATAGGGTCACCCATTTCTAAAGAACAATGGCAGAACATATTTTATAATACAATGAAATCCACTTCTTCTCCTTGAATACTTGAGCTGAACCATAAGATATTATTTCGCTGGTAACTCACACCAGAAAGAATTAAACGCATATATCCTAATTCTAATGCCTCTTGTTGGAGAGGATGTGGGTCTCCACTCCAGTCACTATGATGCACATAGTTATCTCCATTTTGGGAACAAATGGAGTCCCTTCTTAAATCTATTATGGGAAGTACTTTTAATCTAACTCCAATCACTGCACTTATTAATTTCAAACCTGGCAAGATATGCAAAATTAAGTGGAAATTGCTGCAAATTAGTATTAATAGTCCAAGACTGCTTATAGCACGTAAATGGAAATCACCAACTATCCCTACATTGAAGAAGTGTATAACTAACACAGCTGAACTCCTCGCGGTGGAAGAATATTCATACTATAAAAATGGAAACCTGACTTTCTTCCAAGAAGTCCAATTCTACTGGGAAACTCTAATCCACACTCCTTTGCCCATAAATGACACAATGTAGAGGCTCAATAAACATCTACTCTTTAGCCCCACTGGACCCTTTTCAGTTGCGCTAAATATGGAAATAATATGTGATACAATGGCTTTTCAGCCACCAAGATAAGCTTCCAACTTACAGAAGAATTATAACCCGAGTCTACCCTAGCTTTTAAATTGAGGACTTACAAGACTCTACCAATGTCCCGTAGTGGATGTCTACAAAAGCTAAGTGACTAGATATATCTTGAATAAATGAAAATGAGTTATTTCTAAGTATAAGTAAGAATTTGGAGAAGCTTTGTTCATTTGTTTATACAGCTCAACAAGGAATTTGTTGTAAAGTTATTGTGGATATATGAATCATTGTTGCCATACTATACATACTATTGTACTAAATCTAATTTACAATAAAAGTTTATAAAAAAAAAAATGTCTAATGGTTTTGTGAAACAATGGGGTACACAAAATGTCTACATGCAGGTTTTATTACATATAGCTGGTGGTAGACAGAGATCAGTGGTGCTATCCAACAACAGTGCTACAAAATTAATACTTTCACTGTTTATATAAGGTTACAATCATTCACTTTAACAAAAAAATAAGATCTTAGTTATGGATTTGCCAGTATAATTAAAAAGGACACGAAACCCACATTTTTTCATTATTCAGAGCATACACTTTTGTTTCATGTCTCTTTAAAGTTGTTTTCATCATTCTCATGTTTCAGGTTATTTTTAATATACCCCAAGACAAGCACAGAAACAAGCCTGTCTTTCTCTTTTTGCTGGTCATCCCCTTGAACTCATGCAGCCTTACACTGTCCTGTAACCCAGGCCACAAATAAAAAAACCTTAAAGGGACATTAAACACAAAATAAATCATTGCTTTAATGTTATATTCAAAGCAAAGATTAGCCTGAGAATAATTTGTACATGCATTTTTAAACATTACAGATCTCTGGTTAATTTTAAAAATGTGCATCAAATGCCCCCAAAATCAAGTGTTAGTTTTCTTTTTTCTAATTTTAAAATTATAAAACATCTAAAAAAAACAAAAACCCTGCACTTAGCAGTTTTTTGGGGGGTTTAAAGTGCCTTTACATTGCGGTCTATGGGAATTGTGTATTCCCAGTAAAAATATATGTATATGCTTATATATTTATATACACATATTAACACATAAATATATATGTATATAGTCATATACATATATATTTACAATATGCTGCCATCGCTGCACTACTCACACCCTTCGCTGTGCTTTGGTTCTGCCCCGTGTATGACGGCATCAGAACGAGGCTCCCATTGGAGCCTATGGAATCGCGATCTCATGAGCGCAATACTTCCCAGCAATGTGAACACAAGCTCGGGTTTACATTCTGTCAACTTGTAATACAAGCGCACATTAACGTGCCCTGGTATTACTCAGTGGAGCGCTAATATCCCTATCGCGAAAGCGATATTTAGCACTCCACTTGTAATCTGGCCCTATATTAGGTGTTTAAATATTGAAAAAATAAGGTTTCTTTTCTGCTGAGGCCAATTAGGAATGGTTATAAATGGCTTACTAGAGTGTGCAGCCAATGACTGTGTGGAATATAGCTGTGCCTGCACTTCCATGTTTAATATGAATTGGAGAGCCCACAATATTCAAAATTAAATTACAGGAAAGGAGAACAAAATAAATAATGAAGGTATATTGCAAAGTTGTTTTAATACATGTAATTAAACCATTTTATTTGTTTAATGTCCCTTTCAAATTGATTTCACAGTACCATACAAGCTCCTAGCGAGAGATAACTCACCTCGTGCCAAGTGGCTTGTATTCCCCACAAAAATATGATATTTCCAAATAGGAGGCTGGCACATAGCTGTAAGTGGATCGTGTTTCGTATCCCTCGAATTGATCGACACAAGCCAAAAGTCAGGACGGACAGAACAAGACAAATGATGGAGATCGAGAGACAAATCTTTGTGATTAGCGTAAGTTCCCAGCTCTGAAAAAAAAAAAAAAAAAGAAGATTAAACAGGGAAAGCAGAAGTCATTAAAGAAAAAATGGAAGAATTATGTGTAATAGCGAAAAGGGGTAAAGAAAATATGTTAATAAATGTACATTAGTATAGACATCAAGACACAGGGAAATGAAAAGACAAAATAGCAGGAAGGACAGTATGTTGGAATCTTCTGAATATTAAACCATTTAATCCTCAACAGGATATCTCACCTCCTCAATATCGTGCATAGCCATCAAGATGGCAAAACTAGTCATGTGACTGCAGCGGCAGAAAGTCTCATTTTCTGTGCTGTTTATTTTCTCACATCCTGTGCTGCTCCAGGATTTTTTATCATGCACCCAGAATACACAAACTGTCCAATTATGTTTCTCGATTGTCTGTGGTACAAGGAATGAGGTTAGCTACTGTTCACTGGAAAAGGACACCAGCTTATGTAGTGATATATTGTGACTGTAGTCTTTGGTATAATACATTACAGGACTCACCTCATGTTGTAGTCGGAAATTGAATGGTTCCTTCAGATCTGTAGTATTTGTGCTACCGACAAAGGTGCTAATCACAGGAGATATTAGTCTACGGTGAACTTTAGAAGATGCATCTAAAAAGCTAGCGTTTTGAAGCAAATGAGAAATGTTGCGGTATTCTAGAAAGCCAAACACAATCAAATCTAGGAAGATAGAAGATAGAGAATTTTAGACATGAAAGTTTTTCCCATAGAAAATTCATATCAGGTTAATTTACATTATAAACCTGGGTAAATAATAATATATATGTAGATTTAAAAAAAAGGAATCTGATACTGTAACATATAATATACTGATTTTCCAACTGAATTACTAGAGACTGGACTCATGTATATAGGAGTACACAAAATGTAGGCTAAATAATTGCTCACAACTAAGAAAAAGAACAAAATTGTCCATTGCAATCTCTGAAGACTTATTTTTGTTTCATCTGTTTGTTAAGATTACAACTGAAATATGATATAGCAAAAACATATTTTAGTTAACGGAATGCGTTAAAAATAGTGGAAAGCTACTTGTGGTCTGCTTCAGGGTTCAGTGCTGGGCCCTTTATTTAACATCATTTGTTAGTTATATTGGCCCCTATTTTATTTATCCGCACTGTCGGATCAGGTCCGCAAGACCTCGCTGAATGCGGAGAGCAATACGCTCTCCATATTCCGCATTGCACCAGCAGCTTACAAGAGCTGCTGGTGCAACGCCGCCCCCTGCAGACACGCAGCCAAT
>CAJPDP010787229.1:0-10134 GCA_905336975.1 Bombina variegata variegata
TTACTTACAGTGGCCCTTTAATCTATGCTTCAGCATTTTCTTTCTTTAACCTTTTTTCCAGCAAGCAGCAACATGGTACCTTTTCTACACCATCAGACTGGGGCTAGTCTGTGGTTCCCTCTGATTGATTTAGGAAGATTTAAAATGGGTGTTGTGGTTGTATTATGGATTTCAGTAATGGTGGTGGTGGGTGCCAAGGGAGTCCCTCAGGTGTTAGAGCTATTGTGAAACTCATGGTAATTGTAATGGGTGACCAGATTGTGTAGTGAGGCTGTGGTGGGCTAGTGGAGTAGGGTTGGATAGGTTTAAATTGCATTGGGTTTTGTGTCCTGTGAGGAATAACTACAGTGGATGGTAAATGACGTTGTGGAATGTTGCTTATATTTAATTGCTGTGAAGGTGCTTAGTTTTTATGGAATTCCTGTGGTTTAAAAGGGTAATTGCAGTGGAGGTCCTGAGCCTATGTTGTGAAGGTGTTCTAGATGTTTTGGGATTAAGGTTGGAGGGCAAACAATTAGGTATTATAAAAGTGTGAACATTATATTATGTAGGCTAATAGACCTGGGTCAGTTAAAAGTTAATAGTGGCTGGAGACTAGGCTGGGTATGGTTATATGCTGTTGGAGGTTGCAGATAAAATGAATACAGAGATTATATTTCTATCTTTGATGTAACATTTTCACACACTGCTCTAGGCAAGTGCATTAAGTCAGTCTGTATTTTTTTGAAGATTTGAGTATTGTTTCTGCTGACCCCCTGCTGCCTCAACTTTTCTTTGAATCATGACTCTGCCTATGTCTAAATAGCAATGTATGACCATGGACTAACTTCAGAAACTGCTTAAACCTCAATTGCTGAATGGCTGTATTTGTCCTCCCGCTGCCTCCTGACCTGCTTTTTATCATAACTATTCCTATGCCTAATACCTATGTATGTTTATTCCAATTTGGTTATCAGTAACCACAACAGTTTAATCTCTCGCTGCCTGAATTCCTGTGTATGACACTGCTGCTTTTCTAGATTGTGCTTATTGGAAAATGCTTTAATTTAATCTTAAATACCTGTGCATTATCCTGGTTTTCTGGCTCAACCGAGCTCAGAGAACCAAAGTTGGATACAACTTTGCAGTACTTCTGTTTCTTGTTTGTCCTAAACCAGACTGAGCTTGTGTAATTAGACTGCTCCAGGCTAGAAGACTGCTCTTTTCCAACTACCATTTTTGCTATTCATTAGACATAAATAAATACTTAATTACACTCTTTACTTTATTGCAGCTTTGCCTGCTACATTATATGTTGGGCTGCTAGTAAACAAACCCCAAATAAAGAGTCTTACAATGTATCCTGCATTCACTGTTTCAGGTGCTTTTAATCTAAACTCTTCAGAGCAGGACCCTTCTCCTCCTGTGCTAGTTTTGTTTAGTCTGTTATGTTTTTGTATCTTATCACAATTCCTTGTCATTGTACACCCCTATCTCTGTACCCATCGCTACGGAATTTTGTGGTGCTATACAAATAAGCAATAATAATATTTAAATCTAACCTCCTTCATTGCATAACCATTAAGTTCAATACCAAGATTTAAAAGTTCATATTTTAAATTTAAACTACTGCTAAAGTTAGATGTTCCTTATCAGCTGTTTGTTGTAACCAGCTATGAGCACTTACTTTTATTAATGGACAAACACATAGTAGTTCCATTTTAGCAACAACAAAAATTATCTTGATCTGTATTATACTTTTAAAATGGGACAATGCAGACTCAGGTACTGTTGTTGCTAAACAAGTATACAATATTTTGAGAACTATAATGGTCTCAATCAAGATTAAGTTTGTCTGGTTCTTCTATTAGCCAATTTTCTATGACTAATCACTAATGACTTCCACCTGGTAATCATTGGACACTCTTGGCCAAACAGAGACTGAACCTTGGGCATTCAGAAACAACTATTACTATGTGATTGAGTCTACAACATAGCACTTCCACTCATGGCTGCTTTGCTAGAAGGTAATTATTATACTTGTTCATGTTCTGTTTATATGCTGAACAAGCACTCAGTTTGCCTACTTGCAAGGACATATATACCTCCCTGGGAAACAAAACATGCTACATAGAGGAACTCCTGAAGCACCATAATTGCTTGGTTGATGTTTCACTGTCATACAGCTGTACTTCACCAATAGACTTTTGCCTGCTGTACCTGACTATAAGCTTATTCTTTGATTTTCCTAACTAGTGACCTGTTGTCTGCTGTACCTTGCCTGATTTCTTGACCACTGGCCTATTAGCTTCTGTACCTGACTTCTGGTCTGTTTCTTGGCATACCTGTTCAGTGACCGGTTGTCTGCTGTTCCTGCTTTTCCTAACCACAGGCATGTTGTCTGCTATGCTTACAAAAATGCAAAAATAGTTTGCACAAAGAGAGATTGCCTTACCCTATGTAAATTATATATAAAGGTGAAAATGTGTTAGAAGAATAATTTCATACCTTCATTCATACTAATTTTATTGGGAAAATTAGAGACCAGCCAAACGGTAAACACACACACATTACATTAAAATCACTTGAACTCAGGGTTCCATCTTCTAATAGCCTATTATTGTAATACAATGTATAATAGAAGAGAATTATGCTTTTGTGTCAGCAGCCAAAGTAGTAGCGTAAATACTAAAAAAAATATCTTATATACTGATCTGAGGCAAAGCTCCTTCTATAGCGGGAGCTGACATTATTTTTACTCTATCTGATATTCTATTAGAAAGTGATAGAAAGGCTATAAATTACATAAAACAACCAGAGTAAGCAACGTTAAAAAATAGGGACTGTTCCCTTGTGAGAGTGCCCCTGACATGCGTTTCACATAAAGCTTCCTCACATTTTTGTAAGCATTTACATATTATTTACATTTACATATTACTGCCTAATACTCTTAAATTCAGCAGTGTGCTTATTTATTGCAACACTGCTTTAGAATGTAACCATCCTTAAAGGTGTACTATCCCTCACAACTTTTGAGTTTAAAATGTTGTCTAAAAACTTTGTCTTAAAATGTTGTCTGCTATACTTGACCACTGGTCTATCTTCTGCTGTACCTGACCACTGAACTGCTGTCTGTTGTTACTGTAAGAGTCTGACTGAGATTTTACAAATATATTAAATAAAATTGATGTATTGTGGCTAAGTATAGATAGACCCAAAATACAAATGAGTAATGGGTAGACTCTATAATTAGCAGTTAGTCAAGTATGAGATAATCAAATTAGATCACACAGAGAAAATATATGACCCAAAATATATAGCATATCTTATGAAGGTTGTTAGCTTAAACAGTCCTTGGAGGTTACTTTATAAGAATCGGGAAGATCCAAGACAACAGTACAGGCATATATAATTCTTTTTATAGGGAATGGACCGATGAATTGGTTTCCTAGATTCTTAGATGGGAGGACAAGTCTCAAGTGTTTTGTGGAAAGCCAGACTAGGTCTCCTATTTTATAGTCTGGACTAGGTCTGTGCCTTAAGTCGTAGTAGTGTTTTTGACTTAACTTAGCTTCTGTTAAGTGAAGCTTTAAGAGTTTTAATCCCTCTTTCAAAGTGGTGGCATAATCAGTTGCACCAGGAGATTTATTGTCAATATTAGATAAAGATATAGTTTTGGGATGATACCCGTATGTAGCATAGAAAGGAGTTGTTTTACTGGAGCTGGATACAGAGTTATTATAAGAAAACTCAGCCATGGCTAAGTAAGATAGCCAGTCATCCTGTAGGTGAGAAACGTAACATCTAAGATACTGCTCAATAATTGGTTTGCGAATGATATGAAGTAGAAAGCCGGGAGTCGATTTTAAGTATATTGCAGAGTGCTTTCCAGAAGAAGGAGGTGAACTGAGTTCCTAGATCAGTTATTATGGAGGAGGGTAACCCATGTAGCTTGACAATAAGTGTGCAGAAAGCATTAGCGGTTTCTTTTGCAGTAGGTAAGTGTTTTAGTGGAATTAAGTGAGCTAATTTCGTGAGATGGTCGATGACTACCAAAATAGTATTGTAATGCTGGGAAGGTGGGAGTTCAACAATAAAGTCCATATAAACAGTAGACCAAGGGGTGTCTGGAATAGGAATAGGAGTTAAATACCTGAACGCTTTTTATGTTCAAGTTTATTTCTAGCACATACATCATGGGAAGTAACATAGTCATGGATATCTTGATCCATATGGGGCCACCAGAAATATCTCCTAATTAGTTCAGCTGTCTTGCGTACACCTGGATGTCCGGATAAGGGTGTATCATGGAAATGAGACAGTATGGAATCTCTGAGGGTTTGAGGTACATAAATCATGTTTTTGTTGTAGTATAAACCTGTGGGGTCTTTTCGCTAAAACTCATAGTTAGTGTAGATTCAGTCTTTAAGGCATTTAGAATTTCCTTTTCAAAGGAAGTTATGGTCCCTATGAATTATTTAGGAGGTATGATATAGATTGAGTTATCTATTACAGGTGTGTAATCATGAAGTCGAGACAATGCATCAGCTTTGATGTTGCGTGTTCCGGGTCGATAAGTGATGCAGAAATCAAATCTATCCAGGAATAGAGACCATCTCACTTGATGAGAGGAAAGTGTTTTATTCTTTTTTAAATATTCAAGATTTTTGTGATCAGTAAATATTAGGAATGGTTTGGAAGTACCCTCCAGAATATGTCACCAAGTCTATAGGGCTTACTTGATGGCAAGTAAAACTTTGTCGCCAACGAAGTAGTTAATTTCAGCTGGTTGTAGTGTTCTTGAATAGAAGGCTATAGGATGTTATTTAGATGAATCATCACTTTGTTGTGATAGAACAGCGCCAATACCTGGAAGGTTTAGCATAGGAGCAGTAGTGAAGCTTTGTTTTAATTGTTGGAAGGAATGCTCTGCATCAGGAGTCCAAAGGAATTTGTGGTTTTATTTAGTAATGTTGGTTAAAGGTTTGATTATTATGGAGAAGTTAAGAATACATTTCCTGTAGAAATTGGAAAAACCTATAAATCTCTGAAGTGATTTGACAGATGTGGGTCTTGGCCAGTTAGTAATTGCTGACACCTTTTCTGGGTCAGATTATGTAACCAAGGAATTTAATTTTGTTGACGTAGAACTGACATTTCTCCAGTCTGTGGTCTCGGGGGGGTGTAAGGATCCATCAAACGTGTTATACATGTTATTAGGTACACAGATATCTGTAAGATCTCTGAATATGTCATTTATAACATATTGAAATGTAGCAGGGGCATTGCAGAGCCCAAAAGGCATTACTCTGTATTCAAATAAGCCATATCTTGTTCTAAAAGCTGTCTTCCACTCATCTTCTGCCCTCATTCTGATGAGATTATATGCCCCTTTTAGATCCAATTTAGTATAAATTGTGGCTCTATTGAGACGTTCAATAAGTTCAGGGATGAGTGGAAGCGGGTAACGGTTTTTAATGGTGAATGTATTAAGAGCTCTGTAATCGATTATGGGCCTCAAAGTGTTGTCCTTATTTCTATCAAAGAAAATCCCTGCTGCAGCTGATGAAGTGGAGGAGACAATGAAACCCTTTTTAAGTTTTTGTCTAGATACTCACGTAGGTGTTAGAGTTCATTTTGTGACAAAGGAAATATTTTAACAAAAGGTATTTGTGAACCAGGTATGGTGTCAATGGGACAATCGTAGATCCTGTGTGGGGGTAGAGTCTTGGCTTCTTTAATATAAAAAACATCTTTTAAATCCTAATAAATGGGTGGAATAGCAACCTCAAGGCTGGAAATATTGTGGTGAGGATAACAAGTAGTGTTACAGTATTGGGACTAGAGAGTTACGGTGTTATGTGTCCAGTCTATGGAAAGGTTATGTTTGGATAACCAGGGGTATCCAAGAATAATAGTATGAAGTGAAGTGGGAATTATGTCAAATGTAGCAAACTTTGTGTGCCCATTTGGAGTAGTGAGAACTAGAGGTATTGTGTGGTGAGTGATGGGACCATTACGGATGAAAGAATCATCAATAACATTCACAAATAACTTGTTATGATTCAATAACGTGGGAATTTTATTAATATTAACAAAATCTGAATCGATGAAAAATCCAAATGCGCCTGAATCTACTATGGCTTCAGTCTTGGCTTGTTGGTTGTCCCACTGTAATGACAAAGAGAGAGTGAGTTGTTAGGGAGTTTTGGTAGATGAGCGTGAGTTAATAGTATATTCCTTACAGTTCTTCTTTCAGGTCAGTATAGGACAGACAGTATGGTCCTTACTGGCACAGTACAAGCATAGATTGGCTATAAGACGTCTGGTCTTTTCTTCTTGGTACAGGGGCCATTTTAGTGTGCCAATTTCCATGGGGGTAGAACATGAAGCAGATCTATCGGAAATATAAATAGGAGATCTTTTTTGTAAAAGCATCAGAATTCAATCTTTCTGCTCTCCTCTCTCAAGCGTTGTTAAGAGTTTAATTAAAGCATCAAGTGTGTCTGGCATTTCTAGATGGGAGAGTTCATCTTTTAAAGATTCAGAGAGTCATAACCTGAATTGGTTTTTAAGACTAATCTGATTCCATAAGGAATCCATTGACCACATCTGAAACTCCGTTATATATTCCTCAACGGGTCATTTGCCTTGCTTTAAGGAGCGTAGTTTGGTCTCTGCATTTATTTGTTTGTTACTGTCTTCATATAGACTGGCCATTGCAGCAAAAAAAACATCCAGTGATTCCAATATGGGGTCATTATTTTCAAAGAAACGATTTGCCCAAGCCCTGGGCTCCCCAGTCAGAAAAGAGATTGCAGTACAGACTTTTTTTTATCTGTATGATATGTGTGTGGTTTCATAGAAAACAAGAAGTTGCATGCATTCTTGAAATCCCTAAATTCTGACCTTTTGCCTGAGAAAGGGTTTGGGGGATTTATATGAGGTTCAGGTGAATCTGTGGTTTTGGGGGTCTTTAAGACTGTCATCAAACTTTTTAGTGCAGCGTTTTCAGCCTGAACTTCAGTCAGACCTCTTGCAAGATAGTCAATCTTTTGATTCAGAGTGGCAAATTGGTTGTTGATCTCATTTGGATCCATTTTCCCAACCAAACATTTTGGGCTTGAATATTATGTAAGAGTCTGACTGAGATTTTACAAATATATTAAATAAAATTGATGTTTTGTGGCTAAGTATAGATAGCAGTTAGGACAAAATATTCAAGCAAATTCTTAATGTAGGAAGTGGCCTTAAATAGGGGAGGATAAGGAGGAGGTGCCAGATTTAAATGTACATTTCACTTACTGACCACTGGCTTATTGTCTGCTGTACATGACTACTGGACTGTTGTCTGTTGGTCTGTTGCTCTTTAACTCTGGACTGTCATCTGATGTACCTGACCACTGATTTCTCTGCTGTATCTGACCATTGGCCTGTTGTCTGCTTTTCTTTGCTGTAGTTGACCACTTACCAATCACCTGTTTTCCTTTTTACTGACTACAAGCTTGTGTTCTGCTGTATCTGTCTGCTGGCCTATCTTCTGATGTAACTGACTACTAGCTAGTTTTCTGCTGCAATTGACCATTGGACTATTATCTGCAGTTCCAGACCACTGGCCTATTGTCTGTTGATCCTCACCCCTGACTGTTGTCTGCTGTGCCTGACCTGTGGACTGTTGTTTGCTGTACATGACCACTGGACTGTTGTCTGTTGTGCCTGACCACTGGACTGTTGTCTGCTGTGCCTGACCACTGGTCTGTTGTCAGTTGATGTGTTGCTATTGACCACTGGCCTGTCATCTACTTTGCATTTGACCACTAGCCTGTTCTATCATCTGCAAATTCTGACCACTGGCCTGTTGTCTGTTGTTTCTCACCCCGAATGTTGTCTGCTGTGCCTGACCATTGGACTATTGGATGCTGTACATGACCACTGGGCTGTTTTCTGCTGTACCTGACCTCTGGACTGTTGTCGGCTGTACTTGACCACTGAGGTCTTGGCGACTTTACTTGACCACTGGCCTATAACTTGAATATGTGACCATGTGATCTCTGACTAACTACTTGTATCTATGTATATATTCCTTTAATTAAACTCTTATAGTTATATAAAGGCTGGAGCTCATTATTACCAACTATCATTGACTTCTACCGAACCTAATCCTAACAGCCTACTACTACTGCTGCATTTTGGAGACACTATACATCCAACTGAATTACATATAATCACCTAGTTTGCATCTTTATTACGCTAATGCAACATCCTTAGGATGTGCTTTGTTAGCTACCTGCCTGTCTGTTTCATTGGTGTAATAAACAACACTAAGGGTTATGCTAAACAAGGTTATGATTAATACAAATTATTGCAATATGTATTATTTATCATTTTACAAGGATTTTACCTTCTATTTCTCTTTTTAATGTTTTACTTAAAGGACCAGTAAATACAGTAGATTTGCATAATCAACCTCAAATTAGTAGTAGATTTGTTTTCTGACAAATTTCAAAGTTATGTCTACTTCCACTCCCACTGCATTATGTGACAGCTATCAGCCAATCACAAATGCATATACATATATTTTATGAATTCTTGCACATGCTCAGTAGGAGCTGGTGACTCAAAAAGTTTTGTTAATGGATGTAAGTTGAAAAGTTATTTAAAATTGCATACTCTATCTGAATCATGGAAGTTTAATTTTGACCTGAGTGTCCCTTTATGCAGGGTTCATTACTTCCTGTCACAGCCCCACATAGGGGTTGTGGTCTTTGCAGTAAGGCAAAACAGTAGCTTTTCCTATGATTAGGTAGCTAGGAGACATCTGCTCTAGCAGCAGTCAATTCTCTAATCTCATTAAAGGCAGTGGCAAAACTGAGAATTTCTATAAAGTGCTCCTTCTGCAAGAAAGCAAGCAAGTTGTCTGCTGTACAATCTGTTTCTTTTTATGCTTAGTTTGATTGTTTGTTGTAACTCTTATCCTGAGCAACATCTTCCAACTACATCATCTAAAAAACGTCATCATGAATACATAAATGTCTTATTACAGGAGTTTTCTGTCTAACGTTACAACGTTAGTGACAAACTAACGTTCTGTGACAAACTAGTGGTAATAAGTGGGGTCTTCAATTTTATGAAATCCCCAAAACATTTTTCATGATTCAGATATAGCATATAATTTTAAATAACTTTCCAATTAAATTATATTAATAAATTTGCTTAATTTGCTTGGTATCCTTTGTTAAAAGATGAGCAATGCACTACCGGGAGCTAGCTGAACTCGGGTGGGCCAATGATAACAGGCATATAGGTGCAGCCACCAATCACCAGCTAGGTCCCAGTAGTGCATTGCTTCTCCTAAGCCTACCTAGCTATGCTTTTCAACAAGGTCCACAAAAGAGCAAAGAAAAATAGATAACTAAAGTAAACTGGAAACTTGTTTAAAAATTGCACACTCTGTCTTAATCATGAAAGTTTAATTTCGAAGATAGAATGAACATCTTGTTATAGCTCTCCAGTCAAAATGATTGGCAGGACATGATTTTGTTGTTATACCGTCATTCAATATGGTTGGGAAATAAAGGAAAACACATTAGAGGCAAATAAAATAATGCAACTCTCTTGCTTCTGAAATATTTTGCCAAAAAGTAATTTAGCTAGATATCTGTTGCTCTTTGGAACCTAATCATTAGTTTATGGAGAGATCTTATAAGATTGAAAGGGGAGTTTCATTTGTAACATTCAAATTGGTGGGTTTTAATAATATTTTAGACACTTTCTTAAAGGGACATTCCAGTCAAAATTGAAATGCACATAGATGAATTACATCTTTGAATATGAACATATTTGCAATATACATACAGTATTAGCAAACTATACATGGGTTTAGGTAAAGGAAAGTGGATATGCAAAATAAGCAATATCTAAAGACCAGGGATAAAGCACACTCACTTATATAAATATAAATAATTTACTGAGACTGGGACAGAAAAGGTAATATGTAAAAACTAGAAATGTATATAGTTATAAAAATATCAATATAAAAAACCAACATATATATATATATATATATATATATATATATATACACAAATATGTGACTACACACATGAAGACAGACATATACAACACATGGGCCCCTCACAAAAAGAAAGAGCGTAG
>CAJPDP010788549.1:0-14499 GCA_905336975.1 Bombina variegata variegata
TAGAAATACTATTTCAAACTTGAATGTCACATTCGAATTCGAATGTCACTTTCGAATTTGAATATTACATTTCCAAATTGAATGAATACATAGCTAAACATTCTATTATTCGAACAAATATTTTTGAATTTTGTTGAAAAATTCGAAAACGAAAATTTGAAAATAGAATGTTATATAAACATTCGAAACTCGATTCGAACGAACGTATCAAAATTCATTTTAAATTTCGAATTTTTAGAAACATTCGCCCATCCCTAATCACTATACATCTGGTAGTGATATCCAGGTTAGGGATTTAACTTTTTCTCTCTCATTTCTAAATTATAATATAATGATATATTATTATTGAGAAAAATACCAGGATCATTGCATGTTTTAAAACAAAAATCCCTTCTCAATAATAAAAGGGCTAAAAATACAATTTCTACTTACCAGAGGTTTGAGTGCCTAGGGCAGCACAAAATCTAAATATGCCACTGATAAATATATATAAATATACCTACCAAAAACCTCTTTAGAAGAAGCGAATACAAAAAAATTGAAGTAATGAGGAAAAGGTATGTAAGGCAGACCCAAAAACTGCCTTGTTTAATATGATCAGCAGAGGCCTCATTATAAAAAGATCATGAAGAAGCACCTGATCTGGTAGAAAAGGCAGTAAACCGTTAAAAAAGAGACTGACCTGCCTCCAAAAATGCTTAATGAATCACAAAAGCCTTAACTAAGAGCAGCGGCCTTCTAAGCATTTCTGAAAACAGAAAAATGAATCAAATCCTTAGAAACCTATAAATAAAACTTAAAAAGTTTTGACTACATCTAAATTAGAGGAACATCTCCTAGAAGTCTCTGGATTAGGACAAATAGAGACAACAACAATCTCACTATAGATAAAAGAAAACAAGCAAAAAGTAACACCTAGTTCTCAAAAATGACTTTTCCTAAGAAGACCAATCAGAATTTCTTCTTGCAGAAGAATAGCCAAAATAAACAAATCTTCCAGGACAAAAACTGAATATACAAAACATGCATAGGTTCAAAAGTAGGGACTTGCAAAACTCTTTAAACCAAAATAAAATTCCATGGGGAGAAATTGGATAAATCATAAAAAAATCTTGACTAAAGCCTGGAAAATAACATAAAATTACCAATCTTCTTGTGAGAACAAGACAGAAAAAGCAAAAGTCTGGCCTTTTAAAGAACAAGCAGATAAAAACCTTATCCAAAGCATCCTGAAGAATAGAAGAATTATATTATTGTACCCACTGGACCCATGTTCCACACACCAGGAAATAAAAGCCTTCCACACCTTGAGAACAAATCTTTTCACAGGTTACAGGCCTGAACCAAAGGTTCAATAACAGAATCAGAAAAAAAACTCTCTGCTTTAAAACTAAGCATTTAATCTCCAAGCCATCCAGTTTAGAGATTCTAGAACCTGAAAAAAATGGACCTTGGGACAGAAGGCCGTGACACAGAGAAAGAGTCCACAAAAGAAAACTGGTCATCTGCACCAAAACCAAATTCTGCAAAGCCAAACTGATGCAATCAGAATTACTGATTATACCTCCTGCTTGAACCTGGCTGAAACCCTAGGTAACAGAACAAGAGGAGGAATAAAGTAGACAAAAAAAATCAAAGAGCTACTAAAATGAAAAGAAATGTAAACCAGCGCTAACAAATACCCCACCTACTCTAATGCTATTTAAAATTAGACCAAAGTGTCTAACAATACATAAAAAACAACAAAGTCAATCAGAAATAACTGTTATTAAGCCAGGTAGTACTGTCAGAAATCCCTCAATGTGAAGATCTCCACAAGATGACAATAAGCAAAAGTGAAACGGAAATGCTGCTGTGTAAATCAGAAGTCAACTTGGAAATCTTCTGTACAGGAAAGTAACTGAAAAACATAAAACAGTGCAGACCCGAATCAAAGAGCTACTAAAACATTCACAAACTGCGCTTGAGGATCCTTGGACCTCACAAAGTATCTAGGGAACTAATTAATCAACCAAGAAAACCCCACAGGTCTGAAACTGAAGATTTCCAGATGAAGAGACCATTCCCTGGATGAAGGGATTACTCTCTGTGAGTTCCCTGTTGATTGATGTAAGTCACCCCAGTGCCATTTTCTGACTGGAAACGCAGATAAATCTCTGTATTCAGGAGAAGAAGAAACTGAAGGGCCCTGAAAAATCTACACAGAGATTTATTGTAGTTATGGACAAATTCACCACCTGAAGAAACTAAACTCCCTGTGCTCTCTGGGACCCCCAGACTGTATCTTAACCTGAAAGACTAACAACTGTCAAGATCACAGTCCAATTAGGATGGACAAAAGATGCCCCAAGAACAATGAACTGATGATTGATTCACCAAGAAAAAGGGAAGACATAATTTAGCTACAAAGTTGAAGAGGCCTCATGAGAAACTGAGCAAAAGGAATCACATTTGAGGTTGTAAATTATCAGAACTAAAACTTCCATACAAAAACAACAGAAGGAGAAGGAACAAACTGAAGATTAAGACAAGCTGAGAAGATCTTCATCTGCCACTGTACAGTCATGGAGACTGAGTTTATTATAACACTCGGAAAAATAATCCTGGACTGAGGGGATAGCAAACTTCCTGGAAAGTAAACTTTCTGAACACGCTCTTGAAAAAGTCTCAGGATTGATGAAGAATAGGAGCCCATTAAAATGCAGAATATAGCTAACACGACCACTAGACAACACAGGAGAGCAAGGTTAAACGTTCCGAGGTCACGGCAGGGAGCAATAGTTCATAAATGGTATAACAGGCAAGAGGTTAGGGCAGGCAGAACTAGTTCATAAACTGGAAACAATGCAAAAAGTTCAGGTAACCAATATTCATACACAGGACTTAACTCAAGGATAGCTCTTTAATAACTGAGCTGAGCTAACCGAACATCAGTGCTTTATAGGGTTTCTAAATGAGTAGCAGCTGGTAAGGGGTGTGGTGTTGGCTTTAAATCTCTCACATATCCTGTGCAATACTGTTTCTATAATAATGCATTGCTGCCACCAGGTTGAGTGCTTGTGCAACCTCTGCAGTAGCCTAGCTACTCATCACTGTTGCTGCAGTCTGTAAGGAAGAGAAATAATGTTGCACCAATATGGAGGATTCCAACACCATCACACAGAGGGACAGCTGACTTTGCAATGCTGAGACCGGACACCAATGTAGGACCAGCAGGAGTACCCTCGACAGCATTAGTACAGGTAAGTGCATTACAAAAAATTCCGATGTTATGAGATACTGTTAAATGTAAAGATGGAGCTTGTACTAAGATATTGTCCAGGTAAGGAATTACCAAAATACCCTGAGCTCATTTCACAGATTTTCTAAAAAATATTCTGGGAACGGAAGCCACACCAAACTGAAATTGATGATGATCCCTATAAATAGGGATACGAAGATAAACATCCTTTGGCTCTATAGAGGACATGAGCTGAATAGAACCAAGTACCCTGATGAAAAGGCGTAATCTGCCACATACCAGAAAATCTAGTTCGGGAACCACACCTTCATGTAGACTTGGGAGTGGAAACAGGGTTCTAAGACCGTTTAGACCTGGTCCAATAGGGATAGGTTTCCAGGAGAAAATGGAAAAAGCCTGTCACATGGAGAAAAAGGAGGACTTCTGGGTCTTAGATTAATGAAAGGAACAAACACGGACAGAAGCCCTAGAATTACTCTTAGACTTCTTAACCTGAAGAAGAAGGTCTCCTTTCGACCCAGACACAGTAGAAAAAATGTCATCAAGGCCAGACCCAAACAAAATGTTCCCTTAAAATGGAGGAGACAGACGTCTAGTATAAAAAAACCATATCAGCAGACCATGATTTAAACTACAAAGCCATCTTAGTCAAAACTGCTAGAGCCACAGTTTTCAAGAGCTTTAATTAGAACATTCTTCACCAGCAGACACCTCAGACAGCTGCTCAAATAAGGCCTCACACTAAAGGGTAAGGCCGAGTAATGCAAGCAATACTAATTGCCGGCCTAAAAGGAAAATGTGCCTTCTGAAAAAGCCTTTCTATGGAAAGATTTTAATTTCCAATTCATAGGGACTCTAAAAGAGGTACAATTTATAAAGGGACATGAAACCCAAATTTTTTCATTTATGATTTAGAAAGAGTATGACATCTTAAACCACTTTCTTATTTACTTATGAGAATGAAGCAAATTAGATAATATGATATCCTTTGCCGGAAAGCATATGTAGATAAGCTCAGTCGCTGCTGATTGGTGGCTGCACATAGATGTCTCATGTGATTGGCTCACCCATGTGCATTTTTCTTCAACAAAGGATATCTAAAGAATAAAGCAAATTAGATAATAGAGGTAAATTGGAATGTTGTTTAAAATTGTATTCTCTACCTGTGTCATGAGAGACAATTTTTGAGTTTAGTGTCCCTTTAAGAATGGAAACAAAATTTTTTTTATTGCTCCATCTACTTTAGGACATTTCCCAAAGCTCTAAATTAAAAGTAAGCAAAGGAAAGATCCTTTAAAATCTTTGAGCAAAGTTTAAAAGGGATACCAACCTTAGACCATTCCTAGAAATTTTCTCAGAGATAGAATCATTAACTGGAATACTTGAGGAACATAAGGTTTAAAGGGACAGTCAGCACCAAAATTATTAATGTTTAAAAGGATAGATAACACCTTTACTACCCATTCCCCAGCTTTGCACAACCAACGTTGTTATACTAATAGGGGAGCAGTCGTTTAGTAAGGATAAAGAGAGGGAGAATGAGGACGAAGTGCGAGAGAGAAATCTGTTGATACGATTATAATTCTTTGCCCTCCCATGTGAGTAACATCATTTCATGTGTCACTATCCTACCAGTTTTTATGTAGTGGTATCTTTCCAGCTGAAGCAGTTCCCCAACCCCGGCCTTCCACTCACGCAGACTTGGAATTTGTTGCGAATTCCAATACTTGAGGATGAGTACCTTGGCCTCATTTAACATCAAGAGGAGCAGTCGATAATTGATATCTCCCATTTTCTTGGGGAGATTATGGTATAGTAGATTACTCGGATTGGGGGGAAGGATGGTCTTTAGAATTCTGCTCATCTCGACAAATATTGCCTCCCAAAAGGGACAGATCAGTGGACAAGTCCACCATATATGGAGGATGGACCCCTCCTCACCGCAGCCTCTCCAGCACTCCCCACAAGCATGAGGATACATGTGTTTTAGCCTCTGAGGCGTCAGGTACCACCGACTCAAAAACGAATAGTGCATTTCCTGCATTTTAGCAGAAACCGAAGATTTTTTAGATTTTTCAAAAATCCTGAGCCAATCTTTAACATCAAGATCTATTCCAAGATCTCTCTGCCAGGCCTTTACATATGTTGGTAAAACGGAGTCAGTATCTGAGAGCAGAAGTTGATAGAGAAGAGAGATTAAGGGTTTTGGAGTGTTTGAGATGGTACACAGGATTTCAAAAGGAGTTTTTTGTCTATTTAATGATTTTTTATTTTTGTGCGTGTTGTAAAAGTGGTGAAGCTGCGACACCCTGAACCAAGAGGAAAACATATGGTTATCCCAATCTGCCAATTCCTCCTGTGATTTAACTTTGCCCTGAATCAAGGCATTTGTTATTGAAGAATCTGAAAGGGGGTATGAGTATCCAGGAACATATTGCTTATATTCTATTCCTGTGTCCGGATTTTCGCATATCGGTGTGACAGGTGAGTAACTGGTGGAAAGGTGACCCTTCGCGCGGATCAGTTTATCCCAGATTGAGAATACGTCCTCAAGTAATGGGTACTGTCTTATTTGTCGTGGTCTATGCTCAGTCAGGATCCAAGCCAAGGATCCTACGTTGCCCCTCTGGAGTATCTCATTATCAAGATGTATCCAGGCTTTATTAGTCAAGCAATGGGACCACTCCACCAGTCTCTGCAAGCCGATAGCTTTTCGGTATTCCTCCAACGAGGAACCCCAGCTCCCCCTCTCTCTCTTGGAAGGTAGATGGTTCTCCGCCCTATCCTGAGCTTAATGCCATTCCATATGTACTCCTCAATTGCATTCTGTATTTGATGCAGTAGATGTGTGGCCGAGACTATGGGGATACATATAGAAGTTTGGGTAACACATTCATTTTTATTACTGAAATTCTCCCCAACCAGGATATGTTTTTATTTTTCCAATTACTTAGGTCTCGCAAGATTTCATCCCTTATGCGCTTATAATTTTGCTCCACTAGGTCTTTTATTTTGGATGTGATGGTGATACCCAGGTATTTAAGCTTGCAGGAGGCGATTCTAATGGGGCAATTAAGACGCAGGGCATCAAAGTTCTCTAGATGTTCTGTTATGTTCAATATTTCTGACTTTGTAGGGTTAAGTAAGAAATTTGACACTGCTCAATATTCTGTAAATTCAGTCAAAGAAGCCTGAAGGGATGGAATGGCATCAGATATCGTTAGAAGAATATCGTCGGCATACATTGCCAGTTTGTGCTCTGTTTTCCCGTTTGTGATGCCCTTTATTCCCGGATTAGCTCTAATTCTACAAGCCAGCACCTCTATCGTAAGAGTGAACAGCAGTGGAGATAGGGGGCAGCCCTGCCTTGTTCCGCTGTTAATCATAAACTTCCTGGAGAGCATCCCGTTAACCCTAACTTTCGCGTTAGGTGTAGAGTATAGTGAGAACACTTGGTTAACAAAGTTAGGTCCAAAACCCAATTTATTCAGAGTGAGGTACATAAATGACCAGTTGACCCGGTCAAACGCCTTCTCTGCATCTGTAGAAACCAACGCTAGGGGAATAGATTTGCTGTTGGCATGGGAGATTAACTGTAATACTTTTAGCGTATTGCCTCTCTAGCAGGAATAAAACCCACCTGGTCCGTGGAGACCAGTTGGGGTAAAAACCTATTCAGCCTATTTGCCAATACCCTCGCCAAAACCTTCACGTCCGAGTTGAGCAGAGATATAGGCCTATAGCTTTCGGGCTTGTTTGTCGGCTTATCCGGCTTAGGAATAACCGTTACATGGGCCTGTAGCATCGTGCCGGGGAGAGATGATGTCTCAGCTAGCTGATTAAAAATGAGGAGCAATTGTGGTGCTAAGATGTCAGAGAAAGACTTATAGTATTTAGCCCCAAAACCATCCGGTCCAGGGCTCTTACCTACCGGCATCCCCTTAATTGCCAATAGAATCTCATTCAGTGTAATGGGTGACTCCAAGAAGTCTCTATCTTCACTTGATAGCTCTGGCATAGATAAACTAGATAGGTATTTTAAAATGTCCTGTTCTGATGGTGGTTGGGGGCCCTCTCTCACCTCCCTTTGACCTGGCAAATGAATGTTGTATAATGAGTTATAAAAATCCCCAAACACTTCCCCAATGGAAGGGCCGTCCACCTGTAGAGTCCCCTGACTGTCGAAAACCTCAAACATAGGATCTAAGTTTTTGGCGCGCCAAAGCTTGTGCTAGCAACTTCCCTGCTCTATCTCCCTGTTCATAGTAATGTTGCCTGAGATACCAGGCTTTCTTTTGATGCTCTTCTTGTAAGAAGCGCAAGGGGTTTTTCCTACTCTGGGCTAGGGCTTCCTGACAAGTCTCATCTCTGGGGCTATCCTTATGTGCTTGCTCATCATGGGCCACCTGATTCAAGAGTCTGCTGTATTGCTCTTTTTGTTTTCTAACAAGATTAGCCTTATGCTTCAATAATTCCCCCCGGAGAACACATTTGTGAGCCTCCCAAATGGAAGTGTTGTTTATAGTTATGTCTGCAATAATGCGGAAATACTGCTCAAGTGTCTTGCGGAGTCCTGTCTTGAGAAGAGGGTCATTTAACAAATTGTCATCCAGCCTCCACACAAATGGTGTGACTGGAGCATTGGGCCACAGGACTGAACAACAAACAGGGGCATGGTCAGACTAGGTTATTGATTTGATTCTGCTCTCAGAGGTTATGGAAAGACCTGCGGGATCTGTGAACAGGTAGTAAATCCGTGGATATTTCCTATGTGGGTGCAAATAAAAAGTGTAATCCCTAGTGGTGGGATGCAGTGTACGCCAAATGTCATGTAATACCAGATCTTTCAAAGTGCTCGTCAGATGTTTGATTACTTTAAGGGGAGAGCTGGAGATGCCATCCGAAGTGTCCAGAACCGGATTCAATGCGGCATTAAAATCCCCCCCCCAGGTACAGAGTACCCATCTGGATCTCCTGTAGTCTTTTCACAAAGCCCCGGAAGAAACCAGACTGGTCCCGATTGGGGAAATACAAGTTGGCCAAGGTAATTGGCCTGCCAAAGAGTGAGCCGGCCAGGATCAGAAACCTGCCCTCGGGATCTCCCACCATCCGGGTCAGCCTGAATGGTAATTTAGAGCGGATAAGAATACCCACTCCATTTTTTTTTGTTGGGCCGGATGCAAAGTAAGCGGTTGGGAAGTGACGATTAAACCATTTCGGCTCTCGGGATCTAGGGAAGTGTGTTTCCTGAATTTAAATAATGTCTCCCCCTAGTCTATTTAAGTCCCTCAGGGCAATAGAGCACTTCTTAGGGGAGTTCAGTCCCTTAACATTGATGGAGATAATCTCCACCTGTAATTTCTGTGTGCGATTCCTAAAGGAGGCCATTTGTATCATAAGGAGGAAAGAAGAGGGAGAAAAAAAAAAGAGAGAGAGAAAGAGAAGGGAAAAAAAAGGGGGGGGGGGCTAAGGGGGTCGAGCTTTACGGGAAGTGGGTTTAACCGGGGGGTTAAGGGGTAAGAGACTAGGGGTGTTTTCTACCAGTACCTTCGCTGTAGTGAGGTACTGCGAATATCACTGCTAGAGGTGGGGGTCTTGGCAGAAGGGCAATAATTAGGAAAGGGGAAATAACAGCTCGACTAGATATTGTTGAATTAATTTGCTTTCAAACTAAACAAATCTAAATTTGCAACTCAACGTCAATATACCAATAACAAATCAGGGGTAGTAGTCCCTGCACTCTCACATTCTTAAATATAAAACAGATAACATATTTTTGAACAGTAGAGCAGCCTTTAAATATTAGAATAACAAGAGAAAAAAAAAGAAAGAAAGGGGAAAAGCCCCATTTATCAGAATTTAAACTCAACCTTCAACCACCCCCGCAGGTAGTATATGATAGACCACTCTCTGAGTGAACCACCCTCTCAGTGCATAATAAACAAGTGTCCTGCAGCAATTAATCATACCTCTGTTCCTATTTGTGAGCCTGAGCTATACTGCTTTCCCACTACAGTAATCTGAAGTATTTAGCTCTAAATATTCTCAAGCGATCCTATTTAAGATCTGTTGTCCCAAAAGGGCTCGTTTATGTGATCACTCAGCTATTTATCTAAACTATCCTTAAGTTGGATGGTCTCCTTAAAGGCTATCCCTCAAATATAGAAATCCACCCAACAAAGGGTTCCGTAAGACCTGTATGTGGGAGTAATCCCGTATTTTAGGCAAACAATCAATTGATGTATAAGTGAAAATTTTTAGAGTCATGTGATTATACATTATCGTATGGGTAGTGCATTCTTCAGTTTCATTCAGGAAAGGAATAAACTTAACAGCTAGAAAACATAAGTCAAATGTGAAACAGCCTGTACATTCTTGTACCATCGCCTGACCAGGCAGCTTCAGTAGCAGGAGAAAAACATAGCAAATATCGCTTTTCAGCATAGTGTTGCCCTATTCAAAGAATCAACATGAGATTAACCACTCTCGGGGAGATGCCCCCTATCCACACTTATTCCAATAACTAAATGATAAGTGGGTGGAAATTCTAGATGTCATGTTGACACTTAAATATGCAAAACCACGTGAGCAGCGCACACTTTTTCCGTAAACTAACATTAAATAAACTTATATGTAAATTTACGTTATTCATTTATAAACAATATATGCAGAAGCCCAACTAAGCATTTTCCTCCAACCATTACTGTACCAGTTAGGGGGAAAACAAAGCTGTTAATACAATTCAATAAAGAACCAGCATGTGTAAAGAATTAACATAAGCAATAACTTATCTGAAAGGCTTTCTGCAGTCAGCTGAGGTGGCCGACCCGAGTCCATATGGAGGCTAAAAGCCTTCGACAAGTCAGAACAGTTCACTCATACATACTACAATGGGGCAATCAGGATGAAAAATTCTCATTCGGGTTGATTATCATTCAAGCCACTGTCCACTCCAGGCCTGTCCCTCATTGTAGGAGGTCTTATTTTCAAACCTAAAGCTTGATTGAAGGCTGGCAAGTCTGAGGCGGTTCTGAAGATCACAGTTGAATTATCCTTTGTGGCAATAATGCATGTAGGGAATCCCCACCTATATGAGGTTGTTTGCGCCTTCAGGGGGTTGTGACAAATCGCAGATCCCTTCTCTTCTGAAGAGTAGCTGGACAAAGGTCGGTAAACACTTGTATTTCCGCACCTTCATATGTTATAGGATGTTTGTTCCTGGCATGCTTAAGGATATCCTCTTTATCTGTGAATGACAAAAATTTGATAATTACATCCCTAGGGGGTGCTCTAGATGGCAGTTTAGGGCGCAAGGCCCGGTGGGCTCGCTCTATTTGGACTTCAGCAGCCTCTGGTGCATTCTTGATGAACTTGAATAGATCTTGAAGATATTTGAGTAAAGCTGGTGGATTCACCGTTTCAGGGATGCCCTAGCCTCAAATTGTTCCTCCTGCTCCTATTCTCGAGGTCTTCCATCCGCTCTAGGAGACTCTGTACTTTAACCTCCTGTGCTTGCATACAGCTTGACTGATGTTGTAAATCTGAGCTTAGGCCCAACTGCTTTTCTTCCACCAGCGTAACTCTCTGATCCACAACCGTTATAATCTCTTTTAAGCTCTTTAAACATTTATTTCACATCAAACATAGCTTCCTTTATGTCCTCTTTAGAGGAGAGGTGTTTCAGATCATCTTTGGTAACATATCCACTATGTATAGCTTCTGAGTTGTTTACCTGAGCCACCACTGTTTGTTTACGGGGCTCATGTTGATTTTTGCTGGGCCCAGGGTTATGGTCTGCTGAGACTAGGATAGATTCCATATTGGCATTCAGTGTGCCTTTGGCTGGCCTAACAGATTTTTTATTTGGCATCCCAAATTGAGTACTCAGTGTGTGGCTCCTAGACCCGTGAGTCAGCAGAATGGGTAAAACAGATCCCACACACCTCGCTGTCTGGGAGCTCAGAGGACCCCTAACCTAAAGCTGCAAGTGCCCAACACTCTCCCACACTGCAAGTAGAGGCACTGAATAATATGACAGTCTTTTATAAGCAGGAGGTGTCTGACCTACAGCTCTGTATCGGGCTTACAGTTTGCCCGATGTGATATACTCTTTGTTTCTTGGGTGTTAGGCTTTGCTTGCACAGTATGTCCCTGAGTAGTGCCTGTATAGCTACAGGGGAGCGTCAAGCGCCTTATTGTGCGAGTCCAGAGGAGTTAATGGCCCCCGGTTACTTGCCTCTCTGTATGCTGCCCCTCTTTAATGGCTTACCTCATTCTGTCCAGTCTGCCAAGGAGCCGTGTGTCCTGTGGGGCTTATGTTAGATGTCTGGCCAGGCCTGTAACTGCAGCCGCCGGGACGGCCGAAGATCGAAGCCCTCTATAAAGCAAGCCGTTCCACCCAAGTGGGTTCTCCGATGCTGCCACTTCTCTGCAAAAGTAAGTTTCACCCTGAGACTCAGCACGTCAACCCGCCCATGCCGGTCAGAAGGCAGATGTCGGCAACAGCTCCCTGCATTGGTCGCTCTGTTATGCGGTCTGCAGAGGGTATCTTGACCCAGGTATATCCCTGAAACGGTTTTTTCTTTTGTTTACGCGCCACTTCTCGGGCGTTGCTAGCTGCTGTCAGCTCTCCCGCAGACTTGAGACCAGGAATCCTCCGGAAGGAAATAGATGGCTGCCGGGGCTGTTCCAGCTAGTCTCTGATCTTTATTTAAAAACTAAAAAAAGGCATAAGGCTGTTCTAAGCTATTCATGTGTGAGTTTAGGGCTTCAGAGCTTAGCAAAGTGCAGCCATCTTCAATCGTGGCTTGGCTCCGCCCCCTAATATACTTTTTTTTTAACATTTAAACCTCTAATTATCTGCCTTTCTCTAAGCCTTTGCTAATCCATGTGGAACATATAGATAGCATTGTAGTTACTTCCCGTAGAGTTGTGCCGAGTGTACCAAAATAAAAGTGAAAACCCAACACAGCAACATAGAATAGCATGCCTACTGGAGTGCACACTCCAAGCGTACCAAACCAAAAAGCTAAGTAACTGATGTACAAGCCTCCGCACGTTATTAAGCATTGTACAAACCGACCCACGCTAAAAAAATTATAATAATTAACACACCTAAAGGCCTACATAGAGTAAAATAAGGAATGTACAATCCTAACCCTAAAAAAGCCTGACATACTAGTCCCCAGGCTATGATATACCCATAATTGAGTACATACTAATAGCCCATAGGCTAAGTAGGTGCCAAACTACAACCCCCACACTAACCTGATGTGTTCTTGTGCCCCTACCCATACTCCAAATACATCACTCTGTCCAAACAGTAGCTCTCTAAGAAAAGACTGGGCTTTAAATCATTCTGAGAGCCCCTCTGACAAACACCTGGAGCACCTCCCTTCTTCATCGTCCTACTGCGAAGGCAAAGACAAAAAACTAGTTTCCAGTAAGGTGGTTTTAACATCTGAGTTTTGGGATCTTTGCCTCCTCCTAGTGGCCAGGAGTATAATTCCCAGGAGTAATGTCCCGTGGACTCTCATCATAATATAAACATATTTCCAAAAGCTAACACCCAAGGTAAAGATCTGATTTTTCCCTGCTCATAATTTTAAAACTATAGAAGCATTCTCAACGTAGTAGTGGGATCAGGTTACCACAATCAATACTTAGGACACTCAACCTTACAAAGAACAAGGGTGGCGATAACAAGCATTTCTGAAATTGTCCTGTTTCCAATAGTAGGAACTCATAAATGACAAGTTATCTCAGCATTATTATGATTTCAGCTGTGTGACTGGCTAAGAGTACACGGTCTTATTGAATGGAAAAGAAAACAAAAAGTTCAGCAGGTGTGTTTCAGCCCATGTATGTAAATTTCTTAATACAAATACTAAAAAAAAAAAAAAGCACATTTAAATACAGCCATAGCCAACCGTGCATTTCTTATTGGTCCCAATCATGCGTTTCCATTACAATATCGATGATTTGTTGATGCTGTGCTTGGCCATTGATTATATTGTATTATTGGAGTAAAAATATAAGGGACCAATATTTTTAAATATTTCCTGTAATTTAATCTTAAATTGCCTTGACAGGAGAATATGTATGGGCCAAAATAGGTCAGTGAACTTGTGCAATATCAGCATGTTTTATGTCCCTTTAAGGAAGTTGTTCACTGACAAACCGTATCCTGCTCCTGCGGAGAGTCCAGTCAACACCCTATGTGTTAATAGTGGGAACCTGGTAATAGGCCCAGTGTAGGAGTTTTTGTTTTAATTTTTTGGTATTAATCAATTTCTTTATGAGGTTTAGTGTTAGTGAGGTTGTAACTTTTAGAATACTTTTATACTTTTTTATTTGAGCATGAACTGTAAACAAAACAAAATAGTATTTAAAGGAATAGAAGTACATGTCAACTATTAGGTACTTATCTCACAGTTAAATGCATGGTATTATGTTTTAAAAGTTGTGTACCTAAGCCCTGATTGATATTGACCCTTTTACAGGGTGGTACCTTATGGTTTAATAGTTGCAGTAAAAGCTATTATGGTAAGTTAACATGTTCATATATTAACACATTCAAAGACACTCATCACAAGTCTTTAGCAGAAACAATAAACACATCTTTATAGCTTTTTGACTTTGTCTTTGTGGAAAAGAGGAATTACTAGTGGCTAATGGTAGAATTTGGTAAAGGTATGTAAAGAAGATCAAGTAGCTGTCTTGCAAATGTGACCAACATTCTTAAAAGCCCAAGAAGTAGAAACTGACCTAGTAAAATGGACAGTAATAAGTTTAGCTGAAGGCTGCCTCCATGCAAGCATTACAAATTAAAAGCTTTAGCTAAGAAACAGCTGTTGCCTTCTGACTCTTTTTAGAACAAGAAAAAATAACCAACAAACTATGACAGAAGATCGTGGCACAGAGGAAGAGACCAAAGAGACATCTGCACAGATTCACAAACCAGGTTCTGTGAGGCCCTCTTGAAAGAACTGAAAATCCTCCCCACTCCAGGAGCCAAGGAAAGCCAAGCAGATGAGCAGGCAGACAGAGGATTTAAGAGTGTGGCGTATAATGACGATCCAACAGGAGGAGGCTAACGGACCAGATTCCGAGACACCTTTATTAGTCCTGTGACCCCAGAGGCAGAACTTTTTTTCACTTTCTGCGATGACTACCACTGTGTCATGCCCTGCCTGTTTTACCAGTACTGTTGCTATCTTTTTAAGAAGCTCATTTTTGCAAGACCTTATGTTGGATGC
>CAJPDP010788669.1:0-10556 GCA_905336975.1 Bombina variegata variegata
AACTTTCCAACTTCTTGTCCATAGGTTCCCTAAAGGTGGAGCTATCCTCCAGAAGGATAGTGGTACGCTTAGCTAGCGTCTAAATAGCGCCATCCACCTTAGGGATGGAACCCCACAGTTCCAGCTGAAAATCAGGGACCGGGAATAACTTCTTAAAAGTTGACGACAGGGAAAAAGGAGTTCCAATTCTTTCCCATTCACTACTGATAATGTTCGCCATGCGAACTGGGACAGGAAATGTCTGTGGGGCCTTTCTGTCCTTGTAAAACCTGTCTAACTAGGAATATTAAGTTCCTCAGGAAGTTTTGCTTCTGGAACCTCTAAAGTAGAGAGAACCTCCTTTAGTAAAAAACGCAGATGTGTAATCTTAAATCTGAAGGAGGACTCCTCGGAAGGAGGGGGTTTAGTAAATGAAGTCTCTGACTCCAAGAGTTCACCCTCTGACGCTACAGAGGTTAACTCATCCCCCGACAGTTAAGACAAACTAGATTGGAAATTAGCTGTATCTAATTCAGTAGAACTATGTTTAACCTTTCTCTTTAATTTCCCAGAGATAGGTAAGGCCCCCTCCAGCCAGAGTATAAGGCGTGCCGCAGGGAACTGCATAAGAAGCGGTTTGAGGGGAGTCCTGAGAGGTTGACGGCTCAGAGGGACTTATTATGCTAGGGGGGGTTAGCAGATTTAGCTTCCTTCATAGACTTTAGGACGGTACCCAGGCAGTTGGAACAACATTGAGCAGGTGGACAAACAATAGCCTCCTCACAATACAAACAGGTATTATTATTTAATATAGGTGAGGAACCTTCTAAACTAATGTAGCCGCACCCGATCACGTGGTGTGCAAGAAGGGGCCTCCCCTGCTATGAGAAAAGTGTGCAAAGCTATTAGGAGCTTCGCAACTCACAAAAAAAACGAAAGTGAAACCTGTCTGTTCCATTGCCAAAATTAAGCAGTCTATTTAAGCCCAAACCTTCACAAGTGTTCCTTAGAGAACAAAGCAGTATATATATTTCCCAAACTGTTCCAAAATAATCTCCAAATTAAATGAGATATTAACCCCTGATCCTATTGAGGCTATGTGAGGAGTCACACTGTGACCCTAATAATAGGAGTCCCTGCTGAATCGTAAATAAAGCAGATTTACCCTCCAAAATCTATGCTGTGGAACAGATACAGCCTCTCAAGTGTGACAGCCTTGCCGCAGTGTTCTGACAGGGACCTGAGTGTGGAAAGACAACCAGTGTAACCCGTTAACACTGATTGCCCAGGAGTTGTTAGATAGACATTCTGGATCACTTTGCAGAAAAACTTTCCCTGCATCTCCAGACTCTAACGTTCATCAATACTCTCACGGAGAGATTTATATGATTACTTAAAACTCCAGTACTCTCTTGAAGGGAAAATACCCATTAAAGGACTATCCGAATATTCTGACACTTCTCTGCCATCGTCCACTAGTGACGAAAGGGAAAGAATGACTGGGGGGGTTGGGGAAGTGGGAGGGATATTTAAGCCTTTGGCTAGGGTGTCTTTGCCTCCCTCTGGAGGCCAGGTGTTGTATTTCCCAACAGTAAGGAATGAAGTTGTGGACTCTCCCTGCCTTTGGAAAGAAAAGACAATGCAAAAGCACTTTTTTTTCTGACAAATTTCAAAGTTAGTTTCCCCCTGCATCATGTGACAGCCATTACCCAACCACAAACTGCACATATGTATATATTGTGTATATATTGCACATGCTCAGTAGATTGTACTCCTCAAGAGACTGCACATTTTGATAATAGAAGTGATTTGGAAAGTTGTTTAAAATTGCTCTATCGGAATCATGACCGTTTAATTTTGACTTAAAGTGATGGTAAATTCTCACCTTTCTAAAATCAGATCTGGAATGTTAGTGATATTTTAGATCGAGTTTCAATCATCAGTTGTAACGAAGATGCATTACAACTTAATTTTTAATATAGATATAAAATTCAAATTCCCCGCGTTCAGTCACCCACTTTAAAAGCCAATTTTTCTGTGAGCTAATGCTTTGAATTGTTGTCCAATCAGTGCTCTAGCTACATCAAAAGTGCCATATGGAGAACGCTGATTGGACAACAATTCAAACTGCTCACATAAAAATGGACTTTTAAGTGGGTGGCAGAGCGTGGGGTATTTTAATTTTATATCTATATTAAAAAGTAAGTTATATTGCAACTTCATTACAACTGATAAATGAAACTCCATATAAAATATCACTAACAGATCTGTTTTTGAAAAGGGGAGAGTTTACAATCATTTTAACTAACATAAGTATAAATTCAGAAATGGTTTTGTACAATTCTTCATATAACCCCTACTTCCTCTAAATAAACTTCATAAAACCATTATGCAACTAGTGATACACTGACCGTGGTAAGGAGAATGTTCATATTTTTATTTTTAAGGGGATCATTCAATACAACAGATAGTAAATCCTATTATATCATATATCCGTGCTTTCTTCAGGTTTGAAAAAAAACTTATTAAGATTAATTTCAAAAAGTAAAATGAATTATTTTGGAGGACTGTATATTAATGCAAATCTATAGGGTGAAAGTATGTGTAAGTCCAATTCTGTAATAGTATCTGTCATACACTGATTACAGATATTTCTCCTTTATTATTAACATTTTTCTAGGGATGGGAGAGCCCGTTGTTTCTTCTTCCACTACTCTATATTTTATTGAAGATACATACATGTCACCATTATACTAGAGTTGTGCAGTCCTAGCAAGGTACTGTAGCTAGGTGCAGGTCTCATCAAATATGCATAGCTGATGATGGGAAGTAAGCAAGCATGAATGACAAGGACAACTTGGCTTTCAGATCAGCACTATGTGCACACATAAGAAGCCAATCTCAGAAGTATATATAATTTGTATTGAAAAGTGGGTATGCTGAGATTGGGTACCCCAATATATTATTAAGTTTTCTGTACCTTTAAAGGTACAATTAAAGTCAAAATTAAAGTTTCAAACTTTTATGATTTTGATAGAACATTCAATTTAAAACAACTTTCAAATTTACTTCCTTTATTATATTGAGTACAGTATTTTTATATGGACCCTTTCTGAGTTACCTGCTACCACTGAACATCTGCAAGAAGTTAGTGTATACATATGAGTCTGTGATTCACTGATGGCTGTCACATGATATGGAGCAGGGAAATGTAAGGAAGTAATAACATTTATCAGAAAAAAAATCCACCAATCATTAGAGTCAATAAGTGTCAATGCATTTATATTTTATTATGAAATGTTGATTATGCAGTTCTACTGTTTTTAATGAGTATATTCACAGTTCAAAGTATAACAAAGAAACAGTGCAGAGTAATATGTCTAAAGTTATTGGAGTGCCCAAATCCAGTACTCTACAAGCTACCCTGGTTTAAAGATTAACCTCTTAAGGACATATGACGGAATTTTTCCGTCATAAAACAATTGAGCAAACTGAAAGCTGTGTCCTTAAAGGGTTAACTAACGTGTACCACTTTTTTTTACAGCAGAGATAGATTTATCTTGTTCAGGAACCTTCTTCGCTTGAAATAATTTGTAAAAAGTAAAAAGAAACCCTCAATGGGCAACATAACTTCAAAATTCCAATTGTACATATTAAATTCACAAATAAACCGTAAAATGTTTAATTATGGCAACAAAAACAATGCAATCATTTGATTTATTTTGCTCTTACAAAACTCTAAAACCAGCTTGTTTTGTTTCACTCCCCCCAGAGAAGCTAGAGTATATACTGTGTACATTAAACTCAAAATGTATTTGACCATAACATTTTTAATTATGTATAGTAAAAAACTGCAATGCACTTTCATTATTTATTTTTGTCTGCTTTTACTGCAGTTTAAGTTTGAAAATTGTGTTTTTTGACTCCCCCCAGAGAACCTAAAAAAGGTGAAACCCTGAAACTCCTGCATGAAGCACAGTGATTGGCTGGAAAACCCATTAGTTCATTTGCGCCTAACCGTTCTTTTAAACATTTATTTTGCAGTGCAGTGCATAAATTGCTGATCTATACATTGCAACCAGAGGAAAATGTATTGTTACCATTTTTATAATTATTAATTTGCACTGATTACATAAAACACATTTCTTCTTGACAGAAAGTACACCAATGGGAAAAGAAATTATGTTGGGTTCTGAATTTGTGACGTTTTAAAAATCTGAATTAAAATCAATGGGCCACTCTGAAGACAATATAAAGAAGTGAAGTGTAAAAAATGCAACGTGTCTTACCGAAAGCATGTTTTTTGATAGTATTACAGTGATATTGTAGATAATGAGACAGTCCCATAGAGCCAGCCTGGCTTTCACTGGCTTCTGCAGAAGTTTTGTGCCAAAGAGAAGGAGGTAGAAACAGGACATGAGGTACCCAAGGCCGAAAACACTGATCCGAGTGGCCCCTGTGATAAAGACCACAGCCAGGACAAACCAGAAGAGGTAACGGAAAACAACGACCTTCAGCATGTCCAAGTATGACCTGCAGAGGGAAAAGAAAGTGTCCTCACTAAGGGATAGATTACGTACTTCACATAGAAGAAAATGTTCTAAATACAGAGAGATATATATAGATATATTGAAAAAAAATGGGTCTGCTGTAATCATGTCAAAAACTCTAGAGAGTCAAATAGGGTTTTTTGGACACAATCTAAACAAAATGACACCAAGGGCAGTTTAAATTGTAAATCAGACCATGTTGTGTATATGCAAAAATGTACCTGTGATGTATATAGGTCGTACTAAGAGAAGTCTGAAGATTAGGTGTTTGGAGCACATGCTCAACATAGAAGAAGGGATATTGAAACATCCTCTGGTGTCTCATTTTGCCATAAAACACAAAAAGGACCCTAGGGATTTTTTTTATTAAGGCAATAGAACAGGTTCAAGTTGGAAAAAGGAGACGTAGTAGACTATTGGAACTTTGGAGAAACCTTTTGGATCTTTACTCTATACCTTAGATACATTTAAATATTGTTTAGATACATTTCTGGCTAGAAACAGAATTAATGGATATGATTGCTTGTATTAAATGGGTAAACATGCTAATAGGATTAATTTAAGCTCAACTGGAGCTTTTATTGTAAATATATTAAGATTGCTGTAGGTTGAACTCGATGGACTTCTGTCTTTTTTCAACCTCATCATGCTAGAAATGTTATATGAGGAGAACTGAGCTGCTCTCCAACAAACCTGACTAAATGGGGAAAAATCAGGTTGCATTGTCAGGAACTTGCAATATGTGAAAGGAAGGATCACATTATTATACACAGTTGAACATTGAGCTCACTTGATAATTATATTTTCGTATTCCTTATATTGATATTAGCACTGATTAAACTGTAAATACTTTTCATCACTAAAATGTGCTTGCAAAGTAAAATAATGATGAATATGTAGATATTACTATGGATCCAGCAAAAGGTACAGTGGGGATCAGAGACCCTGTTGTGAGTACTGGATTGATCTGTGTTCAAGGGTTATGAACTGAAATTCCATGGCGCTTACCTGCAATTAATGAAGTTGGGTATACGATTTGCCCTATCCTGGCAAGGTTCAAGCTCCTCTATATTCTCCCCTGCAATACTGTACCACACCTCCTTTTTCTCATTAGCAAACACCTTCCACTGCTGGGAGACGCAGATCAGCAACATGAAGTCACCTATGCAACAAAAGAAAGGATTACAGGAGACATAGTAAAACGAATGAGTAATTACAAAAAAACAAGGTTTCAAAATGAGAAAAAATAGGAAGGGTGGTTAAAGTGAAAAGTGATAGAAGGGTAGTAGAACATTAGCACAAAAGTCTGGTTAAATACTAAAATGTTTGCAATGTTACATATAGAACGTTGTAAAGAGAAAAACCATACGATGCAAGAATTCCTGGTTAAACACCAGTAGCTCTCTTTCAAGGTTTGGGTGGTCAGTGAACACTTACTGATCAGGTTGATAGCTTTCGGTGGAGAATAAAAATCAGGAAGATACATCCATTTTATCAATGCAGAGTTAATTGGAACAGATTTGCCCCATCTCCATGGATAATCTGGTATAGACAGGACAATAATTATTACCTAGCATGACATTTAAAATGAAGAGAGTTGTTATGAATTGGATAACTTATGTTACAGATTTCCTACCTATACATAGCACTGGGGGCATGCCGAGACATAGCAGGTACTGCCAAAGCAGGAAGAACACCAGGAACACACAGTATTTAGGCCACACTTTTGCGATATTCATTCTCCGCCTTCGAGTCAAAATTACTATCAGCCAGCAACCATGGAAGATCCCCATAAAATTCATCCGTTGGCCAATCACATTCACAGTCATCAGGAAGCAAATCTGGAGTCAACAACCAGAAGAAAAAAATATAGAATAACAGCATGCAACAAAAAGCTGTCCCACGATAAATAAAACAAACGGCAGATCAACTTAAATTAATCTATTTACCCATAAATTCTAGCTTGCCCCAGTGGAAAGTGGCAGGAAGCAAGAACAATGTAATCCAATCTGGGGTTCCCTGTGCTCAAGACCAAATACAACAAAGAGAAAGGAATAGACTGGGGTTTTGTTTAATCAGCTAAAAACTCACCTCTAAGCCAAATTTATAGAAGAAATAATTGAAGAAATATTTGATACAACTGAGCAGTCCTCGGTCCAGGTGGTCACGGCTTACTTCTGGGAATACTGCCTGGTTGAGTGGTACTTCTAACTGATGACGTTTGCGGAAAAACTCCTGATGCCGATAAACTACAGCCTCAAATACTAGGAGTAGGAGAATCTGCAGGTGATTCTGTAGACAGAAGAAAAACACAATTTCTGTACTTACTGTTACATCATTTGCTTTATGTGCAGAGTAACAACACATACACTACGCCTATAGTTTAAACAAACATTAACAGATCCCCACCTATTTGGAGAAGGTAAAGACTTAAATGAAGAACTTTCTTAGGATTCTTCACCTTTGCTACCCCCATCTTATTACATCCGGTTTTAGTGAAGGTAAGAAAAAAAGGCACAGCCACAGAAGTACCAAAAACAAGGGAAAACAGCAGCACAATAACGCAAACTATGCATGTGCTGTCGCTCTCAAGGTGAAACAGTAAGAGTCCATTATGAAAGCAAACAAGGCAAATTAAATGGCAATTAGTTTGCAAGAAGGAGACAAAAAGGGGATGCACCAGCTGGATCACAGAAGTACAAAGTCCTCTAGATAAGTCCCAAAGGCAGCTATTTTTGTTGAAAAAGCAAGTCAGTTTCTTGACATCATAAGAAAACACAAATCACAGAATGCGACACAAGCATAGAACATCCCAGTGGGAAAGATGTATTGGGAATGTATATATTGCTACTCACAAAAGCTGCAGCACTCCAATTTGCTAAATAGAGTAGCCTGAGCACTTACAGTGGCTCAGATCAATGTAGCCTTGTTTCTGGATCAGCCGGTTTACTCTGCTCCTTAGCAAACCGAGATTCCAAATTTAAATATCAAAAATATTTATTAAAACAAATCATAAAAAGCCTTTCAAGGCTATTACAAATCATAAAAGGCATTTTTCAGATTACATCAGCTTTTATAGTCTGCATCAAAGCTGAAGGTCATGAATCCAATATTGGAGAAAAATCAAATTTAAGGCCATGAAAAGTCCCATCATACATTTTACACTAACAACTTTCACTGACTGTGAGCAAGATTCAAACCCGCTTGTGAAGTAGATGAGAGACGTCACTGTAAAGGCGAGGTCATGTTCTAACTATTAATTGCCCCCCTCTCTCTCACCTATCTTTCTGCCATTACCATCTATAATTGCCCAATTCATGAAAAACTTGCAATGAAATGAGAAATTATTGTAAAGCAATTAAATAAATTATAAAACTAGCAACTTCAAAAACATGCTTGAAACACAGCTATTATAAATAAATGACTGTAAATTTACAATAGTTGCGTGTCTATTTTGTAGTCTTGCTTGATAGAACAAGAGAAGTATCAAAAAGAGATGCTGACTGTGGTGTTCCAGGGACGTGATCAGGATTCTTTACCTAAATCACAGTCCTTAAACAGTATCTCGCTATTTTAAATCTGACAAGGTTGTCTTGTTTATAGAGGGTGGATGCCCCCTCCCATTTTAGTATGTTTTATAGGTTTTTAAAAGCATTTTGTGACAGTGAAATTTGTTCCATAAGTTGAAAAGTGGAGGATAGATACAACACTATTAATTATAACGTTGCTGAGTTTGTAGCTGTTATGAGGGACAGTTACAAATATTTATTCTTAAAGGGACAAGAAACACTTTAAGAGTGTAAAATAAAATATGTATTTATACTTAATAAAAGAAAATTGCAATATAGTTTTATTATTAGTTTTATCCCATTTTCCTGTAATTCAACACTGACTATTGTTGGGCTTTTTCAATTCTAAGTATTGGTAGTGCATACTGCAGACTTTAAAAGTCTAGCTGTGTCACATATATGTAATAAGATAACATGCTGCAAAACAATGCAAGTTTTGCAAACAAAATAACATTGGATAGCTTTGTTAAAAATTCTGCATTGGCTTCCCAGAATAAAGCAAGAGGAGGGGGAGTTTGGTAATTGAAAAACAACTGCAGAATATGATGCTGTCTTGCTATCTATGTACCCTTTTTCTACTCCCTCATCTACCAAGGACCAAATCTGTTCCTGGATCTGATTTTTGGGATTACCTTGTATTTTTAGGTAAGTATCCCTATCGTTTAATTGACGTAATGCTTCCATAATGTAATCTTCTTTCTTTAAAATGACCATAGTGCCCCCCTTATCTGACTTTCTGATCACAATCTGTTCATTATTTTTTAGTTCATCCAAAGCTTTTCTCTGGATTTTGGTTAAATTCTGTTTATTAGTTCCCTGTTGTGCGTGTAGTGAGGTTAGTTCTTTTTCTATACTTCTGTGGAACAATTCCAGTACATCCCCTCTGCTCTGTATGGGATAAAACTGGGACTTCATTATCATGGTCTGTGTCAGTGGTTGATTCACTGGATCGTGTTCCACAGAATCTTCACTGTTTAATTCTATAAGTTCTTCCAGATCCCTAACGCTACACATCTCATCAAAATCAAGTACAGAATGTGGTAATGTTTGATCTTGGTCACTGGGGGATACCATATTATCAGAACTTTCCAAAAAGTGTCTCTTTAATGTTAAATTCCTGACAAGGCCATTTAAATCTATAAGTGTATTAAATAGATTAAACTTACAAGACGGTGCAAAACCTAAGCCTAAGTTTAACACTGTATATTGGTTCTCTGTAAACTCTATTCCTGAAGCATTAATGACATTACCCACTATCTCTATTACCCTATCTTATGAGTTTACATAGGTTTCTCTGTTTAATTTTTGTTTGTTCTTAATAAATACCGATTTTTGCCTGTCAAGCCTCTTCCTAAACCCCCCCTCCGGGTCTTTCTTGGGGGAGGTAAAAAACCTGTTCCATATTTAAACTTGAGACCAGATATCCTGGAGGCTTCAATTCAACGTACGATATCATGAATCATTGGGAGAGATAGTTATTTATTTAGGTTCTGTGAGGTATTTTATTAAAGGGGAGTAACTCAAAGGAAAGGAGAAATGATAGCTTAATAGTATAAATATGAATTAGTTCCCGCAAATGTTAGACCTATAAACAAAACTAAAGGAAAGGGGAAATGAAAGCTTTATAGTATAATTATAAATATAGTTTCAGCAAATATTAGATCTAAAATCTGTTTAAACATGACTATAGCAATTTGACAATATAGCATAGGACCTCTTATTCTAATGAATCTTATTATAATGTCTAGGTGTATATATAACCCTTCAATCCTTGCACTAAATACTGCCTTGAAGTCTATTGTAAAATTGTAATATAATAATATAATGTAGAATCTTTCATCTGCAGTGGCAATCACAATATTGTGACCATGGGAGAGTGTATTTATAGACCTTATATAAAATGAGATTCTTTATCCGTATTGTCTTCAAATATGTATTAACTTATGCATTAACAACACTGAGTAGAACCTCTTGTTCTAACAATTGCTCTCAAACTCTTTTTATGTTTATTTTAACATGAACTTGAAGCCTGGCTGTTCCCGCCTAGAAAAGATAAAAGAAAACAATTACAAAAATGTATCGTCACTTTGTAGGGACTTTTTATTTATTTATTTTTGTTATTAAATGAGTCATGCTAATTTTATTAAAACAGGGTATATACCATTTAAAGTGCCATAAAACACTTTAAGTTATGTGCATATTATAAAAGGGTCAACTGAGGTAAAATAGTGTGTTAAAAAAAGCGTAAAATAATCTTCAAAATTACTTATACTTTAGTGTTGCCAAGTGTAGCCTGCTCCACCCCCTTATCAGTGTCCTACTCCAAACCTTGGGGTATCATATAACAAAGTGTGCATGTGAGGATAATTACTTATGCAAGCAAGGGGGGGTTGAGGAGGGACAGCAGGTACTTCTATTGTTTGCTGCCAAGAGGATTGCTTGTTTCCATGGGGATAAT